>PVIC010045344.1:0-14629 GCA_004025085.1 Thryonomys swinderianus
TAATAATAACAATTCCAAGGTTCCCCAGGCCAGTGGGAGGATAAAATGAAAGGACCCACTGAAGTGTAAACTGCAAAGCCCTACACAAATTCCATTGAGGACAAAGTGAATGTAATTAGTTGCTAATATTAATTGATATTCATGGCCCTGCACACACCCTTTGCCAACACCTATCATTGTGCCTCACAGGCACCCAAACTGCTAGGGGACTGACTCACTGCTCCTTCCAGATAAAACAAAATCCACAGCTGCAAGAGGCAGGCGACAGAGGCTCTGGTGCAGATTCAGGTGAGTGGTTCGCTAGTTATTTTTCTGTAAATGAGGATCACAGGCCTTTGGGAACAGCCCCGCCCAGCAGAGCAGGGGCTCTCAGCCGGCTGAACAGGGCCTCCCCCGGCACATGCTGTCCATGGGGATTGCAACCGGAGAAAAATAAAGGTACGGATGTCCCTCAGGGTGGGAAGGCCGTCTGATCTGAAAAGCCCATTCAGGGTGACAGATGCAGTAACGTGTGAAGTTCTCACTCCATCAGCTTCTCTCTGCGGACTCACTCGTATACCCAGGTGAAAGGGCCACCGATGAGGACGTCCCAGTGAGGGGACCAGTCTCGGGGATGTGGGCTGGGAAAGAAGACAGGTAAGTGCACTCTGTGTGGACACACCCTGCTTTTTCTGCCTTCTGTGGTCACGTGATTTCTGCCTTCTGTGGTCACGTGACATGCTCACGCTCCAAAGTAGCTCCCAGCTGTAGGGGCTCAGGACTGGCTGACCTAGGACCTCACCAGAGCCTTACAACATGAAGAGGTTGGCAGAGGGATATAAGGATCCCCACTAAGGGCTGAAGCTCACCAAGGACAAGTTAATTTCCACAGGTCTTCACCTGGCTTCGGACTAGGTCTGGTGCTGTGTACTCCTCACCATGGTATTGTCCCAGAAAAAGGCTGGGGATCTATCTCATCTTTCCTGCAAAGAACTGGTCCCCAGGATTCTTTTTTTCTATCTGTAGCTGAATTTTAATTTCATGACTAAATGCTTATGACCTGGTGTTAAGTGAACAATGACAGAGCCAAGTTCATACCTAGAAAGTACATCTCTCCAAGCGTCAATGATGACTGTTTCTTGACTGTGAAACTGGGGTGATGCATACTCTTATCCCAATCTTTTCTGGGTTCCAACTTTACTGTAGTCAACAAGTACCATGTCTAACAGTGCAAAACTGGAATCTACACTGCCAAATTCTCCCTGACTCAGTATGCACTTTGTGACGTGTGACTCTTTAAAACAAAGTAGAGCTGGAAGTGACACAGGTTAAGCACAAAAGTTTTCTGGGTGGGACCTTCCCCTTTGGTTTCCTTTCTGGGGAAGGAAAAGGAGGCGTCTGCTAGGCTTCCTTCCTCTCCCCTCAGGCGCCTGCCCCAGGCAGACTCAAGCCTGTAGAAGGAGCACCCGAAGCCCTGGATGATAACTCAGTCCAAATAAATAATCCTCTTCTGACCACCCTTAACATCTGCCACTTTTCAGGAATAATTCCAGCTATATCCTCATTGGCAATGCCATAACCCATCTAAAGTGTTCACTTGTTCTGTTGAAAACTTTCTCAGCATCTATTTTACACCAGGCTTCATGGCAGACACTGAGCCCACTATTAACTGAAGACTGGAAAAGTCACCAGTGAAGTCATGAACTACTTTGCTACGTTATTCCCAAGCAGCGATTCAGCCACATTAGCACCCAGCCGATGGGCATGAAAAGGCACTGCCTGACTCCAGCCCCTCAGCTCTCTCTGTATGAGGTTTCACCTCACCAGCCCTTTGGACAAGCACAATTGGAAGAAATGTGCGTGTTAACAATGCCAGCAGTCCTGTCACCTGGTACCCAGACTCTATCTATATGGCAGAGGTGCAGATGATGGGAAGGAATTGCCCATCCAGCCTCACCATGGCCTTCTGCCTTTTCTGGCCTCTCTGATTCTGTGATCATAGTTAACAAAGATTTATTTTGGACCTGCTAGGTGCTGAGTCCAAAGCACACAATTCTGCAGACAGGAACTCAGGTCTTGGCATATGCCATTCCCTGACTGGAACCTACCTGACCCTCCCAATACCACAGCCCGAACCCAGAGCCTTTGTACTAAGCTTTATCCTTAGCCCCTTTTTCAAAACAATGTTGCTAAATTGCCCAGCCTGGTCCTGAACTTGAAATCCTTCTATTTCACACTCCCAGAGTCCTGGGATTCCTACAACTAGCTCACATGATGACAGTTATCACCTCACCAAGTGAAAGTGTCTTCTCAGTTGAGAACAACCGAATGTTTCCTCAAAGAAAGCACCATGACAATTCTAATTGTTCAGTGTTTGATGTCCCTCTACCTAGCTCTTCACACACTACTGACTCCCAGGACTGTGACTCCCCTAAGCAAAGTTGCCCATAAGATCAGAGTAAAGCCAGGCGTAGTGGCTCACGCCTGTAATCCCAGCACTTGGGAGGCAGAGACAGGAGGATTGCTGAGTTCGAGGCTTGCCTGGGCTCCATAGTGAGCTGAGGGCCAGCCTGAACTACAAAGTGAAACCCTGTCTCAAAAAAAAAAAAAAAAAAATCAGAGTAAAAGCCAGTGTACTGAGGATGCTACTCTACCCAGCCGGAGTCCCAACAGTTTCATCAAACTCTTGCTTTAGAGATGAGGGAAAATGTATTATCCCTGCTTGCAGTTTTTTTGTTTCTTGAGACAGGGTCTCACTTTGTAGCCCAGGCAAACCTCAAACTCAACAATCCTCCTGCCTCTGCCTCCTAAATAATGGGATTACAGGCGTGAGCCACCACACTCAGCATTGTGGTTTGTGGTACTGATTGCTGGTGGGTGTGAGTTACCATACCTGTTACTGTTGTATGTGGTTTCTGGGGATAGAACCAGGGACCTTGTGCTTGATAGGCAGGTGAGGAACCACTGAGATAACCTCCAGCCCTCCCTGCTCCCAGTTTTAAAATAAGAGTTAGAACCTAGTAAGTAACTTGTCCAAGGACACAGGGCTAATAAAAGCAGAGATCTGAAATGCATCTCCTGATTCTCTCTCCAGGTCACCAGAAGTGCTTGGCTCATTTCCTCCTCTGCTCCTGCTGCCAGCCTGGTGATCATTCTGACCCTTCCTGAATTCTCCAGCTCCTACCCCAAGGCACCCAAATGCAACTTCTGCCCTCCATGCTCTGCCCATCAGTTCCCAGCCCCCCTCCCTTAGCTCCACTTGGGCAGCATTCACACTAAAACCCCAGGGCGCAAGTCCAACGCCACAACCTGAAGCCACACAGAAAATGAGGTGGGCCTAGCGAGGTGGGACTAGCACGTGCCTGCGTCTTCCCAGAGCAGGACCTTTCATGAACTCATAGATGAGACCCAACAGCTCAGACCTAGCTTTCCACACTCCACCTTCGGCTCCCGCCCCTTCCCTCTTCCCATATTATAGAGCTGATGCCTGAGGGCAGAGGCCTCAGTGATCTGTGGCATAAGAAGTCACTGGAACCCACATGACCCAGGAGAACCAGAATCTCAGTCCTAAAAAAATCAAGTCCAGCTCAGTGGCGTGAACTCATGGTGGACAGAAAAGACCAAGAGCGAAGCCAACACCAAGATGGTGGCAGTTTCAGAAGCCTGGCCTGGGACTCTTGGACTTTCAGAACAAAAGCTGCTGGAAGAAGAGAAAAGAAAGCAGCAGAGATAAACCAAAGGAGACACCGACAGGAGGGAGGCAGGTTTTCTTGGAGTTAAGGCAGCAATGAAGGAGGAGAGACAGGACGATGATATTGCGTCATGACCACATAGTTCAGCCTGTTGCTTCCTTCCGGAAACTTTGAAGGCCTCCTCTTTGACTACTTGGGATCAAGTTCAAACTCTCCACCAGGACTTTCAGAGGTCTTCATGACCCAGGCCAAGGCAGCCACGGCTAAGCCATGAGGTTCATTAGACCTCTACATCTGCTTGGAATTCCTCTTAGCAGAATGTCCTTCTTTTCTTTTCTTTTTTTTTTTTTTTTTGCTTTTTGGAGACAGGGTCTCGCTTTGTAGTTCAGGCTGGCCCTGAGCTCACTATGGTGCCCAGACAAGCCACCGCGAACTCAGCAATCCTCCTGTCTCTGCCTCCCGAGTACTGGGATGACAGGCGTGGTCCGCATTGTGGTATGCAGTGTTGATTGTTGGTGGGCGTGTCTCCACACCCAGCATCATATGTGGTTACCAGGGATCAAACTCAGGTCCTTGCCCTTGCGAGGCAGGCGCCGGAACCACTGAGCTAACCCTCCGGCCCCAGAATGCCCTTCTTTTCTTCCCTGGGTCCAGCACCCCATCCTTCAGGCCCAAGAAGACATCTGGCACACCCCGGGTCAGTTGGGGGAGAGCTTGGTTCTGACATCAGGCCGGCTCAGCTTTCCATGGATAACTCCTGCGTAGTGAGAAGGTGAAATAGTAATTCATGAAAGAAAACACTTTGAGGCCAAACATGGTGGCACATGACAGTAAACCCGGCACTCAGGCTGAGGCAGGACAATTATTGTGAGTTCAAGGCCAGTCTGAACTACATAGTGAAGTCAAGGCCACCCTGAACTAACTAAAACAAAACAAAAAATGTAAAACAAACAACAAAAAAAGGGGCATTTTGAACTGCGCCTGGCACACAGTAAGTGCTCAGTAAATGAGCTGTTGTTTCTATTGTCCTCGGGGCCCCTTCAAGGCCCCTGGTCTCTACCACAAGTAGCACACTGTCTTGTGGTATTTGTTACACACTGGCTCCCTCAGCCAACCAGAGCCTTTAAAAGAACGACTCACTGCTCTGGCCGCTCTTCCTGAGGCCCAGCAAGGGCAACGTGCAGTAGGTATCCACAAACACTGACCACCTGTGGCCTTGGCTGAGGTCTTGGTGCAGATCCCACCCTGAGCTTCCAGGGCCCAGCTATAAACCTCCCAGAACTTGCCCTCTTAATCCCCAGTCTCACTGTGACTGCTACTCGTTTTCAAAACAATAAAAGCTGCACCCTGCCTCGCAGAGGCCGTTTCTACTCCAGGGAATGTTCAGAGAGAAATAAGTACAGCAGGGACTGGAAATAGTACTGAACCCCTCTCAGGGACAGGGCCAGCAGCCAGGCACAAAACCTCAAAGACAGAGCAAATGGGAGAACACAGTGTCTGCCCAGAAGCGGGAGCCCACAGGAACAGCCAACAGGAGTGGGGAAAGCTGTCCTTCCACCTGGATGGAGGGATTTATAAGAGGCTCTTTGTACAACCTACTACCACCACAAGGGCAACTTGTAAAAGTGCCCTAGCCAGGCTTGGTGGCCCATGGCTATAATCTCAACACTGTGGAACCTGAGGCAGGAGGATCACTGAAGTTTGAGGCCAGCCTGGCATACAATAGTGAGTTTAAGGCCAGCCTGGGCTACACAGGGAGGCCCAGCCCTCCCAAAAAGCAACCTAGATGGTCTATGACTATCATGGGGTTGCTCTGGTGCCTGCCTGACTCACAATGACACTCGGGACTTTAGTCTGGATTGGGCCCATTATCTCTGTCCCTGGCAGCCCCCAGAAAGCAGTACAGGTCCCATTCATCTTCAGACCTCTGCACCTCTAGCATGGTGCTGAACATGTAGTAGATGCTCAGTAAGTTACAAACAAGATATGGCAGCAAGAGCCCACCTCAAGGATGACCCCACCTGGGCCTGGCCCTATCATGGGCATTTCCTCAAAACCCCAGTTTCCCTCTTCCACAAACAGTTCTCACATAGCTACTGTTAAGAATGAACTGGAAAGTATCCGTGGAAAACACAAAAGCCTCAGAGGAATGTCAGCCACCCTTCCAGCTTCAGCTCAATTGTCCCTTTGTGCTGGAGGTTTTTTGCTGGCCTCGCTCCCCCTCACCCAGCCACGAACCCACCTCTGCACTCCTGTTCCTTTGTTTTGTGTTTTTCACTTCACTGTGAACCCTTGTTTCCAAGTCTGATTCCTCCACCCACCTGAGAGCCGCCAGATGCCTGAGATATCTGCTGTGTGTTTATGTCCAACTTGGGCATACAGGCGTGGCTGCTAGTGCTCTCCTACCCCGTTTGCAGCCCTGACACCCACAGCACCCTGGACAAGACACTCGGGAGCAGAGGCCAAGGGCCCACTTACACGTGGGCCAGGAACACAGGGAGGGTCTTGCAAACACAACTTCCCAGGAAGGTGACACCTGAGACCTTGGTCTCTGCAGGTACAGGTGAGCCTGTGTACCAGGCTGACAGCAGCACACCAGCCTCTAGGGCACAGATTACTACTTCTTGCCTTAGATAAAACAGCCGGCACTGAGATGAATAATACATAGCCTTCACCTTGCACGCAGGTATCAGGCAGGCAAACACCTGCTTTGCCCCACGATGCCCTGGAACGAAGGGTGGTGTGAACTGTCTGGCCTCGTACAAACCTCAGAGAAAGACGTGGCCTGGGAATCCGTGCCCACTCCCTGGCCGCTGTGCCTAGGGACGGCCTGAAGCCACCTAGCACTGATGCAAGGAGAGCAAGCACGGAGCTCAAGGGCGTGCCTAGGGAAGAACCCGGGACGCCCCACAGGGCACAGGCACCCAAACCAGCCTCTGCGGTCCCTTCAGGGCAAATATCCCTGGAGTCCTAGGCTCCTGTCCCTCCACCACAGTCCCAGCCGCCGCCGCCGCGCAGAGCACGGATGCCTCCCCCTCTCGCCAGCAGCCAGCACACCCTCTCGGCAGCACACGGCCCCACTCGCAAGGGGCCTGTCCATCCTCCAAGCCGTCCCGGCCACCCCACGGTCAGGTCCGATTACACTCCCGACTCGGCCCCCGCCACGTCGGCGTGAAGAGGGAGCGGGACATCCACGGGCTGCCCCGAGACCCCACAGGGCGGGAGAGGTCAGAACCGGGTCGCCCAAGACACGGACGCCCCCTCCCTCCGCAGCCGGGCCGGCCGTCTGTCTCCCCCGGCGCCCGGGTACCCGCGACCGCCACGACCCCCTCGCAGGCCTTGCCCACACCGAGCAGCCCCCAGCCCCGCGGAGTCCGCAGCCGCCCCCCTCCGGGCCCCCGGCGCGAGGCTGGCCGGGAGAGTACCTCAGGAGCCCATGGCGGTGGCGCGTGCTAGCGACGCGCGGCAACTAGCTCTGCGGGCGGGGCGCGCGGGCGACGCCACTGCCCGGGTCTGGCGACCGCCGGCTCGTCCGAGCCCAGCGGAGAGCGCCCGCGCAGGCGCAACCAGGGAGCCGCCGGGAAGGGCGGGGCAGAGAGCGCGCGGTTGAGATCACCCGGGCGGCCTTAAAGGGGCCGCGCCACGAATCTCCCTGAGTTGCTCTAGAGGAGCGAGCGACTCTGGTCTTCTCCAGCTCCTCCCCGAAGCCCCGCCCAACACTGAGCTTCCTAGGGAGCCAGGACAGAACCCCGGGGTATAAACTCCGAACTTGACCAGGTGGCTGGCTGGTGCTTCACTCTCCTAACCCTGATTTCCTCCATGCAAGTCTGTACAAAATGCTGCAGTTACTTGTGTGAAGGATGCATGTGGAATTGAGGGTGGGTGTACACAGTACCGAGGTGCAATTGCAAAGCACAAGGGCCATTTTTCTTCCCTCCCTACTTAGCGCTGGTTCCTGCCTTACCTCCCTCTGGGCTCTAACTAGCCAAATGCTGCAGGTACAGTACAAACCTCCTGGTCTATTTCCCTTTGCCAGAACCACATCTTACCCGGTTATCCAAAGAGAATAAAATGCAGTCAGGTTCTGAGTTGATTTCCTCCTCAAAGTCCACAAATTTATTTCTATCTCCAGCTTGGACTCCTGGGCTGTTACTAACACCTGTTGGACCTCCAAGCCCACCTTCCTCTCAACACACAGGCAAACCTGCCCCCCACCCCAGCCTTTCCCCATCAGCTGTGGGCAACTGCCCAGGCCAGGACTCCTATACTCACCTTTGAATCTTTCCTGGAAATCCTATTGACACTATCTCCAAACCTCTAGACCCTGACCTTCTCTACCCACCACCCCACTGCCCAGGATTCTCCCAATGCATCTCGCCTTTTCTAATCTCACCTTGTGGTTTGTTCTGTACTAATGCAGGGGGTCAGAGGGATTCTTTTAAAACCTAAATCAACATTAGAATGCTTGCCTAGCATGGTCAAGGTCCTGGGTTTAACTCCTAGCTCTACAAAATAAATATATAACAACTCTATGTAACAATGCTATGTTACTTACTTTACTTTCGTGGCTGAGACAAAATAGCTGGCACCGAAAGTTAAAGGGGAGAGTTTAGCTTACAGTTTGTAGAACTTTCAGCTGGCTCCTAGGCAAAGTGGCGCATGGCAGAGGAGCGTCACAGAGGAGAAACAGTTCATGGTGCCCGCACAGAAACAAAAGCAACAGGGGACATTAAAAGTGTCTTTCTGTCCCTTTTATCTTATGAAAACTACTTAGGGCGGGTAGCACTAATGTTCTTAATTAAGCCTTGCCCTAGAACCCTCGGGCCTACCATTGCCCCATAAATCAGTTACCTACAAAATAACCCCACCTCCTTTGCATGAGGGTTTAGGGGGACATCTAAACACATGCCACAATGTTCCATCCCTGGCCCCTAAAGACTCCTGCATGTCCCTTTATGCAACAGGCATTTATTCCATTTCTAAGTTACCAGAGTCTTAACAGTTTCCACACTGCTGAAAATTCAAAGTTCAAAGTCTCCTCTGAGATTTAAGGCAAACTCTTAGCTGCAAACCCCTGTAAACTTCCAATTTTCAATGACACAAGATAAACATTACCATTCCAAAGATACAAATAGGGAGATACAAAGGAATGGAACCAAGGGAAGTCCAACATTAAGTTCTATGAACAGCATTTTATTTTTTTCTTTGTGGTACTGGGCATTGAACTCGGGCTCTTGTGCGTCCAAGGTTGACACGGTACCACTTGAGCTAAATCCCCAGTCCCTGAACAGTATATTTTGAGGCAGTCTTAGGTAAATTCTGAACTCCAAAAGGCTTGGGTGGCTCTGCCCCTTCAGCGTGCTGATGCTTGTATCTCCCATAGCTTCTCTCTTGGGCTGGTTCTGCTCCCTCCTTGCAGCTTTCCTCAGACAATCCACGCTTCTGGCTTCTCCAGACTTCTGGGGTCTTCACTGCACCTTTGGCTTCACATGCACAACTTCACACACTGCCCTTCCCAGGGCACACTTTTTGACCTCCCAGGTCTTCTTCCAAAGTCTGGGTGGAAGCTTTCCTGACCCCACAACTTTTGCACTCTGCATGCACCTAAAACCAGTGCCACCTGGATGATGCCAAGCTCTACTGCCAACTGGAGCAGGACCAGCCAGTCTTCCTTCTCTCTTGGCTCTAGCGGTTGAGTGCCTGGATCACTTTGAATCCAATTCAGATGAGCGTATTCTAGGTTGCCACCATTCTGGAACACAGTGCAGCCTCTGCCATTCTGGAAAGTAGTCCTTGAGGCTCTCTTCTCAAAGCAAATTCTTTCACCTTTGAAACTCTAAGGCTGCAAATCCTGGAGTCCTGCTGCTGCCTGTGGTGCCCTCAGGGCTTTTATTTTTTATTTTGGAGACAGGGTCTGACTTTGTAGTTCAGGCTGGCCCTGAGTTCACTATGTAGCCCAGGCAAGCCTCAAACTCAGCAATCCTCCTGCCTCTGCCGCCTGAGTGCTGGGATTATAGGCATGAGCCACCATGCCCGGCATTGTGGTATGTGGTACTGAGTATCCAACTCAGGAGCTTGAGCTGGCAAGGCAGATGCCAGAACCTCTGAGCTATATCCGTGGCCCCAAGGCCATGTTTTCTATTCTCCTTCCTTCTCAGCAATCCCGTGATCCTCTGTTCTATCTTCGTAGGCCACAACTTTACTGGGCTTCCTTTCTGCCCAAACTCAAAACATTTTGAATCATTCTGCTGTACTCTTTGCTCTGGATTCTCAACATATACGTGGCTAAAAGATCCCAACAGCAGCCATGCCACTGCCACAACATTAGCCTACCTTGGAATTTCTTCTGTGAAATTAATTAGCCCACCACCCTTATTCTCAGTCTCAGGCAAAATCTCTGGACACAAGCAAAATGGCAGACAAACTTGCTGCCAAGCCATAACACACATCATCTGGAGTCCAACAGACCATGCAGTCCTTCTGCCCAGCAGACCTGGTCTTTATGGGATTTTTGATCTTCTGAGATTCTTCCACACAGTAAAGTCTAAAGCATTCCAGCTCCACTTTTTTTTGTTGTTTTTTTTTGTTTGTTTGTTTGTTTTTGCTTTTTGGAGACAGGGTCTCACTTTGTAGTTCAGGCTGGCCCTGAGCTCACTATGGTGCCCCAGGCAAGCCGCAGCGAACTCAGCAATCCTCCTGTCTCTACCTCCTGAGTGCTGGGATTCCAGGCATGAGCCACCACATTCCGGCATTATGGTATGCGGTGTTGATTGTTGGTGGGCGTGTCTCCACGCCCAGCATTATATGTGGTTACCGGGGATCGAACTCAGGTCCTTGCGCTTGCGAGGCAGGCGCCGGAACCACTGAGCTAACCCTCCGGCCCCCAGCTCCACTTTTTCAGTCGGCATCGCTGAATCTTTCTTAACCCTCCCCTTCTTACAACCAAGTTCCAAAGGCTTTTAAGCCATTGGGCCGGGTAATGTCACACCAACAACCCCACTCCTGGCACCAAATTCTTTGTTAGTTACTTTTGTCTCATTGCTGAGACAAATTACCCAACACCTAAAATTACAGGGGAAAAGATTTAGTTCACAGAGGTTTCACTCCATAATTGGCAGGCTCTAAGGCAGAGTGGCATATGGCAGAAGAGTGTCACAGAGGAGAAATAGTTCATGATGCCCTCACAGTACCAAAACCAATAGGAGACCTTAAGAGCACCTTTCTGCCTTTTATTTTATTCACACTACTTAAAGCAGATAGCACTCACATCCTTAATCCTTGCCCTCAAGGCTACCTCATCATGAATAACTCTAGATTCATCTACCTCCAAAACAGCTCTGCCTCATTCACATGAGGCTTTGAGGGGATATGTAAATTCAAGCTGTAACAAATACTTTGCTCAAAACCTTCTGACTACTCTTCATTTCATTCTAAATAAAAGCCAAAGTCCTTACAAGTCCACCCAAGGTCTAGATTGGACATTCTTGTGGCCTGGACAAGTCTGACCTTTTCTACCTTCTTTGCCTCCATGCTATCCCCTGACTGTTCCTACAACAATTCAAACACATTCATCTTCAAGCCGTTTGTACTGTTGTTCCCTTGGACTGTTGTTCCACAGAGACCAGAACAGGATCTCACTCACGTACAGGAAGGGTTTGTTCAAATATTTGCCCAGTAGAACTGCCAAAACCCTCACATGTACTCCATATTCCCCATTCACCCTGCTGCATTTTCCCAGTAACATTTCATTTCTATTGAATCGCATAAGTTTGTCTGCTTCACTGTTTATCTTCTTACTATAGAATGTAAATTCCCTGATGGCAAAGACTTTGATCCTGGGCTGGTTGTGTGACTCAGTGGTAGAGCACTTGCATGGCATGCACAAAGTCCTGGATTCAAATTCCAGTACTGAAAAAAGAAAAAATTTTTTGTTTTGTTTTGTTTCCTGATGAAACCTTGATACTTAGCACAGAGGCTGCCATGGTAAACATATGCAAAAATACTTATAGCAGGAATGAAACTCCTACAATAGTAAAATCCTATAGAAAACTTTCTAACTTAGGTCTAGAGTCCTTTAGGGTTGGGATCAAGCTTATCACTTGCAGTGTCATCATTTTCTTTTTTTTAACCTTCTCCTACTCTCTCCCCATACTAATCCTTCCAGGGTAAAGTCCTCCTCACAACTATCACCATATCTATAATGCTTACAAACCAGACAGCATCTGATACTCACTGTTTCCTCCAGAGCTATGAGGCTGACTGTACCCAAATGCAGGATCTTAGAGTTCCCTGCTCTTCAAGGATGCTCGTGGGTCTCAATTTACAGAGGCCCCAGGCTGGCGGGGGCAAAGCAGGTGGTGGGTATTTTTAGGCATGGGTTACCAGAAAGGGGCTCAAACGCAGAAAGTCACCTGGTCTGGTGGCAGGACAAATCAGAGGTGGCACTGGGAGCCCTCATTGGTTGTTACTTGTTGGGAGAAAAGCCCAGGGTTTCTAAGGTGAAGGTAAGCACACCCCCTGACGTGGTATGAATAACCACCAGCCGTCCTGTCTCCTTTCCAGGCCTGTAGCCACCACCCCAGCTCAGGCCACTTTAGCCTCTGGACAGTTGTTTCCCAGCCCTCCAGTTTCTTTTACACCTACTGCTGGCTAATGAAGAAAGTCTCCCCCACTTCCAGTGCCTCCTCTTATTACTCATGGAACAGCTGGCTTCTTTCAGGAATGAAGGCAGATAGCACCTGTTGACTCCTTTTTTGATGCTAGGGATCGAGTGCAGGGCCTTGAACTCACAAAGTGTGTGCTCTACCACTGGCCAACATCCCTGCTTCCTGACACTCCGTTTTAATTAGTTCCTCCCCAGAAAGAGTTGGAAGTAACCTGAAAGTCACGGAAGAATAGTTGAATAAATTATAGTGGATCCACACAATGACAGCTTATGTAGATATTAAAATAGTCTCTTTAGACAAGCCCAATCATGTGCGTGGAGGAAATAATCAGGACTAATATTGGGTGAGAAAGATAATAGTACTTCTGTATGATAGCCTGGTCTAAACTCTGTACAGGAAAAGAACAAATGCTAAGAGGAAAGATGAGAAGGTGAGATAACAAATGATCTATCAATGAATCTTCCTAAATATCAGGGTCGTGGACATTGATTATTCTTTTTTGTCTTCTCTGTATTTTCCAAAATGGATTTGGAAAAGCATGTGATATTTTCCTCTTGGGGGGAGGGAGGAACAGGGCAGGTGAGGAGAGTAGGGAAAGAGAGGGAGATACAGACAGACAGAAAGAGAGAGATAGAGATAAGGTTGAACTCAGGACCTTCACACTGAGCTACATCCCTATCCCTGCTTTTATTATGAAACAGGGTCTCACTGGGTTCTCAAATTTCCCAGGCTGGGCTTGAACTTGCAGTCCTGCCTCAGCCTCCTAAATTCTGAGATTACAGGTGTAAGCCACTATGGATGACTTAATATTCTCAAACTAAGATAAAAAGAAGTTATTTAAATAAATGCTGTACTATTCCATTCTGTGTAGCATTATTCATCTCAATGTGTCTGGCCACCCTTTCCAGACTGAGGCTGTCTAATGAAGGGACTCGAGTTCATTTCTATATCTTCCCATGTCCAGTTCAGTATGAGACTCTGACTGTACCTCAGTTTCCCTATCAATAAGTGGGTTGTAAGATGGAGTCACATAGCATGATTGCCTGATAAATATATAATTAAGAAAGCACAGTATTCAGGCTGATAGTCATACTGCTGTGTGCCAGACTACCGAAGCCCCATCAGTTGTCCTGCTGGAGTTTGCAATAGATGAAAACTTTGTTCAACCTATATTAAACCAAGGAAAGGCATTTAAGACAGAGCTGGATGTAAGGCTTTTTACATAGGATTGCTGGGATGCTATTTCTGTGGTATGTGCATGTGTGTGTGTGTGTGTGTGTGTGTGTGTGTGTGTAAGTGTGTTTGGCTGATTTCCCAGGTGGCCTCTTACCCTTTCATCCCAGAAGCAGAAATTATTCCTCTTTCCCAAGAATTCCAAAGTGTGTCCAGAATCGTCTCTGATTGGCCCAATTTGAGTCATACCCAGAGAGGAAATGCAGAGTATGAACTGTGGAGGTTTGGCTCACAGCTCCACTCTTAGAGACAGTGTGTGGTCAGCCCCTTCCTACCAAAAGTACTTAGGGAGGAATGAATCCTTGAAGGAAAATTGAAATGTTCATGACCAGAAGTAAGGGTGCTGAGCAGGAACCGGGTGTGGTGGTGCATGTCTGTAATCCCAGCACATGGGAGGCTGAGGCAGAAGGATTGCCATGAGTTTGAGGCCAGCCTGGTCTACAGAGTGAGTTCAAGAGCATCCCAGACTGCATAGGGAGAAGATGTTCTGAAGCTCAAGGAGTTTAAGTGACATTCCCAGAGTCATCCAGAAAAGATCAGGGATAGGGCTGAGGTGTGACCTCACCAGGAGAGAGAGGGAGGGAATCAGGGTCATTAGTATGAGGTGACTCTTTGGAGCCTTGTAGCCTGTGCTAGGGTCAAACTAGCTCTACTCCTGGTTCAAATCTTGAGCAAAACTCTCAGACCTTAACTTCCTCATCTGTAAAATGGGGCTAATACCAAAGCCATCCCTTGAAAGCTGGGGTACAGACTGGATTAAATGAAGTAAGGCTGTTAGCACAGGGCCTAGAATATTAAAAGCACTCACTAAGCGCTATGCTGGGGCTATGGATATAGCTCAGTGGTAGAGCACTTCTCCGGCATGCAGGGGTCCCTGGATTCAATTTCTCCAGCCCTGCAACTTCACTTAAAATAGTGATCCAGGTGGGGCCGGAGGGTTAGCTCAGTGGTTCCAGCACCTGCCTCGTAAGCACAAGGACCTGAGTTCGATCCCCGGAAACCACATATAATGCTGAGCGTGGAGACACGCCCACCAACAATCACCGCATACCACAATGC
>PVIC010045345.1:0-15341 GCA_004025085.1 Thryonomys swinderianus
AGTGAGCTCAGGGTCAGCCTGAACTACAAAGCAAGACCCTGTCTCAAAAAAAAAAAAAAAATCTGTGATGTGAGCATGAAAAAAAAAAGAATGTAAATTTTTTAAAGGCAGCATGATGTGGCAGAAAGAAAAAGCATGAAATTTAGCCTTTTGGGTCTGATTCCCAAATTGGCCTCTTGCTACCAAGGACTCAGAGCTAGATAGTACCATTTTGAGCTTAGGTTCCTGTTGGGAGTGTCATGATGTTGTTACAAACAGAGAAACACAACTTTTCTGGAAAGAGATAAGTGATATCTGGCCTTCCAAGCAGGGACATATTAGTAAATCTTCACCACCATGTTGAGAATTAGTGTTTCATCCCATATTCCTCATCTGATTATTGAGAAATACTAGAATAGGTACCCAACTTCTAAATAAGTCATCCAGTAGGTCCCATATGATGCCTGAAATTGTTTTAGGGTTAAGTGACTCATTCATATTCCTTGCTTATATTAGCATTCCTTGGAATTTATTAAATGCCAATACCAGGCCTCATGTATTGTTTACAAAGACCACAGGTGCTTCTGTTGTACAGCCAGAAGTCAGAACCAGAGTTATGCAGAATCTTAAGACAGCAGTTGAAAATCCAAGGCAGGAAAAACTCTAAATCATTATTTTTCCAGTGACTCCAAGGCAGGAGATTAGACCATGGCAAAATGTTGACATTTTATAATGGCCTGTCAACCACACAGGCCTGTTAATCACAGCCAGGACACATGCATAGAACAGCTTCCAAGCCCTGCATAGGACCACCCAGACATAATGGAAGAATGGGAATAGAAAGATGGCAGCCACTGGTCTTGTGGCCACTGTCTTTTCTCTCTCCCTCTCTCAGTGGCCTACTCTGTCTGCCTCTTTTCTTAAGAGTCACTTCTTGTACTTATAGACACTTCTCTCTCCTTTTCTCCCTCCTGTTACCTTTAGTAAGTATAAAACTTCTGTGTTCTTCATTTACCTTTCTCCAGGACAGCAAGAGCATGGGCAGATCCTCTGGGCACCCCGACATCTGAAAACAACTGTGAAGAAAATTATCAGACCTCTAGTCAGTCCCTTAGCAATGCACTGCAGGATACAAATGGGTGTTTCTGGCTATCTGTCTGATACACAATAGAGGAGAGCCTAGTATACCAGAGAACCACTGAACCCCATCCAATGAGTCACAGAGAGTTGGGAAGGAAAAATAGTGGTTATAAACTTGTTCATCATCAACATAATCATCTACTACCACTGACTGAGTCAGGCTAGCTGCCATGACCTGTGTGAGAAGCATTCCACATTATTATTATTATTATTATTATTATTATTATTATTATTATTATTTTCTGGTACCTAGGATCAAACTCAGAGCCTTGAGCTTATGAGACAGGTGCAGTGCCACTGAGCTAAATCCCTGGCCCTCACTTTTCATTCTTAAAATGTCCACATGAAGACTAAAGATAAGGTGGGCATGATGGGTGTGGGATGGCAAGACAGTTCAACTTTTCTGGAAAATAGTTTGACAATATGTGTCAAAAGCTTTCGAAATAAAAGTTTACGTTCTTTGACCCAGCAATTCCACAATGCAAATGTTGCTTTTGTTCAGCTTGTTACAGCAGATTTAATAAAAATAAGAAACTGGTCATAGTTTAAATTCCCAACAAATGGATAGTGATTACATAAACACTGCTATGTTGTACAATGGAGTATAATACAACCAGTAAAGATGTTTTCTCCTATGAATGCATTTCACCATTAAAAAAAATCAGACAACAAAAAATTTAAGTGAAATAAAATAAATGTAAAAGCATGTCTATAATGTGATTCAAAGCTTTAAAATAAGAAATAACTGAAACATTTATTATATTATAAAATTGTTTGCATTTAGCAGGACTCCAATTTTACCCATATCTTCTTTAGAGAACAGCCTTCAGATGGTTAGCAGTATATTGTCAAAATGAAAATGGTCTAATGAAGTGTTGCAGTGCTGTGCAGTCATCTGTGTTTTAGCCAGTGCTGAAGCTTCTCTATGTGTCCCCACCACCTGCAAATGAAGCCAGGCAAGCGAGACAGATGTCAGTAGTCACGGGAAATAGAAAACAAATGACAACTGATGTGTAGTACAACCAAAATATTTGTTTCACAAGTTTTCCTCACTACTGGAATCAAGTTTCTCTGTGGGTGTGAAAAGAGGTGGAACTGAGAAAGAAGTGAAGATTTCCAAGGAGAAGAAAACAAAAGGCAGTGCAGAATGTTGGGAGGGAAACAAAGTTGCAATTCAGCTTGCTGCAAGAATTTGAAATCCTCAAATTCACTGATTTCGGGGAAGTCAAAAGCTCTTCCAGTGACTTTAACATAACAGCCCTTTTGTTTCAAGACAGACAGGACGTATAAGTTAGTGATAATTTATAAAAACTGTATAAAGAAGCCAACTCCTTCTCTCAGCATTAAGAGAGTCTACCCTTACCTAGTTTTAGGGATCATCTTTGCTTTTAATGCTCAATTAATGGGTTTTCCCACAGGGCCTAGTTAGCTATGAGGATAATGTTCATTTTAAGACATTTTCCTTCTTTTTTGGGAACGGCCAGGCCAGTGCTGATCCTACCATATTTTCAGACCCACATTTTCCTACTGTGAGCTTCCCTTTCCCAGGCCAACCCCTGTTGGGACCAAGGCACAATCTTGTCAACTTCCTGGGACTAAAGCAAACCGGTAAGGCTGCTGGTCACGCTGGTCACTAAGTAACAACAACCTCACGGTGGGCTTGAGGAGATGTAACATTCTGGTTCCAGTGAGCTAACTGTACAACTGTTCTTGCCAAAAAAACGTTTCTTTGTTTCTACATGACTAGCCCTTCCCCTGGCTGACTGTGCCTTTCCTATTCCTCCTTCACCAATGACCACCCGATAGGTATGATAGATTAAATGGTTAGCCAATCCCTAGTAAGTGCCCTACCCCTTCCTGTAAGTGAACCACAAATGACTGTAAAAGGAGCCAGTAACTACTACCTGGGGTCTCCAATCTAGTATTGGCAGACCCACTGCATGCTGTGTTAATAAAAAGTGTCCTTGTTTATTGCATGTGTTTGCTGGTCTTCTTAGGAGAGCACAAGTCAGGCAGAACACACCCAAAGTTTAGTTTAAGACCAGGCTCCAGTCTCAGATCTTACAGTTTCAGCATTTCTAGTGAGTTGACTTTTTTACTTTTAAAGGTCTTGAGTTTCTTTGAGCATCCTGATGTTGCTTTCCTAGCTTGCTTTCTTGCTATCCGTCATGAGAGTGGGGAAGGCGATAAATTGTGGGCAAGTCAGAATAAACATACTACCACCACTCCAAGACAAACTGTGTGTCCCAAATCAATCCCAGGACACATGTGGCCCAGACTTATATGGTATTATACTTGAAGAAAGTGCTCAGAATATAAGTCACCACAGCCTCCAAACTATCTGCCAAAGGGTATGACAGGTAGTCAGCCCCTCAGCCATGACTTTTCCCCCTCTCCTATCTACTGTCTGGCCTTCTGAGATTGTTCTTGCCTTCACTGTTCTTCCAGGATTTGTCCCAGTGTACAGCCAAAGTGGATTTTAATATTTCTCTATCTCCCTTTCTCTTAATGCCAATTTCTATCAATTTTGCCTCTCAGGCTCCCTTTCTTTGTTTTGCCTACTTTGAAGATTCAATACTATAAAAAAGAACCTGGGAGCTAACAACCAAGAAGAATCTTACCCATTTGTAGTGTTACACCCCCTGCAGGTGATTCTGAAGCAGCTGAAGTTGAGAGGCACTACCCAGATTTCCTCAGGCTAAGAAAGCCATTGCCCCTGATTTAGGCTTTGGTAATAGACAGTGGACTTGGTGCTGCAAGGTCCCAGCATTTCTCAGGCTGAAGGCTGGCAAATGAAAAAGATTCATGTTTTCTACCCTTAGGGTCTCAATCTGCTTTCTCTCTACCTCTTCCTTTTGGGAGGGTACCATCATTTGTTTTGACCCTTATGGTTCCTCTCCTCACATTTAGGTACTGACAATAACAACAACAATAATAACCATTCTTAGTCCTTTTATAACAGTTATTACATATCCCTAAGGACATAGGTTATGCTATAGTTTGGATCTAGAGTGCTCTTCAGTGGGCCATGGTTGAAAACTTGGTCTACAGTCTGTGGTGCTCTTGGGAGGAAGTAGAGTCTCCACTTCTAGAGGAAGAGAGTGAGGTCATTTGGGTGTGCTCCTGTACAACTTCTTTCACTGTTTTGCTTCCTGACCACCATGAGGAAAACAGGGTTCCCCTGTCATACATTCCCAATGCGATGTACTATGCTGCCACTAACTCACAGCAATAAGCCTGAGCAAACCTGAATTGAAGCCTCTGAAAACCTTAGGCTAAAGTAAACCTTTCTTCCTTTTAAACTGACTACTCTAGATATGTTGTCACAGGAATGGGATAGCAGAGCTTATATTTTAGTAAGCTGGGGCTCACTAGAGCTACCTTCTCTGTTTATTCCTTATATGAATCACTGAATTTATCCACTAATGAATATCCATGATATGAACAGAATTCAGAATTCAATTTTATCCCTTCACAATAGTCAGAATGAGTGTTGAGACCAGCTTGAAAAAGAGAATTCGAATTTCTCCAAATTTGGGCTTCAGAAACTCATTCCACTTTTTCTGGGCCTGTATTTAATCATGTATTTTAATTTTTCATGTTTCTAATACTTTCACATGTGCAGCTTTGCTGACCTTGATGTGACTGCTTCTGGCAGGGTTAACTAATCCCCAGAGAGAGAAAGTAACAACTCAGTGCTTTTTTTGTATGCAAACCAACCAATCCAGAGACCATATTCTCAACCACCTCCTTTACTGAGGTCACAGGTTTTTACAACTGGACCACTAGTGCTCGCTTCGGCATCACATATACAACTGGACCACTAGCCACCTCCCAGATACTCAGCCACAACTTGGCTTACTGACTTTTCTCATTGCTGAGACAAAATACCCAACACTCAAAGTTAAAGAAGGAAAGATTTATTTTGGTTATAGTTTGTAGAGGTTTTGGTTCATAATTGGTTTACTCCAGGGCAGGACAGGATGGTGAAGAGGCATCACAGAGGAGAAAAAGTTCATGGTAGGCATAAAACAGTGAAAGCAAGCAAATAACCAGAGACAAGCCCTGAGCAAACCCTTTCTGCCCCTTATCACCCACCCAGGCTACCGGGCCTTAGAGTGATTAGAATTCACATCTTATATTCTAGCATCCCACCGTGAACCAATCCCAGCATCATGTCCTTGATCCAAGCAGCACAAACCCTAGGTCTAGCCACCTCCAAAAAGCCCCACTTACGATTATATGAGGCTTTAAGGAGAAATCAATATACAAGTTATTATAATATCCCAGAACCTACTGAAATTCTTCAACCTTGCCATGAACCTACCAACCCTGCTTTTCCATACCTGATCAAAACAAATACTGGTTCCTCTAAAAATAGAGCCATACACTGCAGTGGCAGTCTGAAGATTCATAGTTAGCTTGTTCTTGTCCAATAGTGAGCCCAAAATGACTACCTAAGTACAGGTGTTCTTTCTGAATATCAACCCTTTGAAACTAGGGTAAAGTAGGAGGTGGGGATTTAGCTCAGTGGTTCTGGCATCTGCTTCGCAAACACAAGGTCCTGAGTTTGATCACTGATAACCACATACCACAATGCTAGGCATGGTGACACATGCCCACCAGCAATCAGTACCACACACCACAATGCTGGGTGTGGTGGCTCACATTTGTAATCCCAACACTCAGGAGGCAGAGGCAGGAGGACTGCTGTGAGTTTGAGGCTTGCCTGGGCTACATAGTGAACTCAGGACCAGCCTAAACTAGAAAGTGAGACGCTATCTAAAAAAAAAAAAGAAAGAAAGAAAGAAAGAAAAAAGAAACAAACTAAGGTAAAGTATTTTCCCAACCGAGAAATTCTATAAAGTAAGTGGCTTACCTATAAACAGAGCAGAACCCCATCAAGGGACACATCTTAAATACATCTCTCTCCCAGGTCACTTCTTAACCTCTCCTTTTTGTTCCATCGAGTTCTTATTAATCATGTGTGAGAGTTATCATGATAATTTCCTTCATTTTAAGACATGTAAAACTTGTTCTAGGAGTTTTGTCTCTGGGAATTCAGCTTTTACTTATTAGTGCCTCACCAGAAGAGTTTCAGTCAAATAAAGGATTGCTTCTGCCTGGCTTCTGTTACTGCTGACTCTGGAATTTTCCAAACAGGGTGAAAAACAGCTCTTATCAAAGTGGAACACATGCCTGGATGTCCCAATGAAGCAGGAAAACCACAAAAGAAGAATGAAGATGTGAGTAGAAAGTTAGAGGTGCTCCCAGGAGGTGAAAGAAGAAAAATCAACAAACAGAAAGCTCTCTTCATACATAGGACCATACAGTCTCCAGCAGAAAGTGTTTAGCTGCTGAAACAAATGCTTCTTATTGCATATAAATCCCCTGTGGATTTTTATCAAAATGTACACTTTTGATTCAGCAGGTGTGGGATGGAGCTAAGATTCTGCATTTCTGATAAATTCCTAGGTGATGCTAGTCTGACTACACTTTTTGTAAGGCTGTTGGTGAAGAATAGAACTGTAAACACAAGAGAAGCTCATTTGGTGAGCATTTCTGCTGAGTGTTACCATTTCCCTCAAAGCTGTAAGTTAAGTGAAAATATCTTAATTTGGGATCTGTTTTCAGCTATCTTTTTCAGGAAACACAATATTTTATGTGGATCATGTATGTTACTTTGTCACTACTGTGTATTATGTTTTCACTTTCTTAGCCAAGTTTTTGATTAAATACAAAACTAATTCCCAGGGAGCATGATGGGAGGGGGTAAACATTTCTGCTAATCATGGCCGCAGTTCACAGGGTACAATGTGTGTTAGAATGAGATAACTGAGGTTCCCAGCCTCTTCCAGATGATTTTCCAAAATACCACCAGGCTAAAGCATCTGAGTTGTTTGAGAAGCTCAGTGCTTAGAAATTACAGTGGTCTGTTCAAGGGATATAGTACACGGCTCTAATAAATGAATGCAATGTAAAGTAACACTCATCCCTAAGTCCTTTTGGAAATGAGCCTCGGTTTCATTGTTTGTAAAGTGACAGTAGTGACCTCTATCCTGCAGAAGAAGATTTCTGCTCCTTCTATTGGAACCAACAATCTCCTGCAATGCTTTCGCTCCCGGAGGTTTTGTAGCTCCCATCAGAGGCACACGGGATGCAGCCATGGCTCCCACTACTATCAGACCCTGGTCAGGGTAGCAGGTATGTCAATAAAGGATTTGCAGACATCTCACTGAACCTAAAACAACTTGGTTGGGCAAGTACTTTCATTATCTATGTGCCAGAGATGAGAAAAACTAAGCAGTGATTACCAGGTATGATATATACAGTGGGTCCTGACAAATGATAATGACATGTGCCCACTGTCAGAGGATCATATAGAATGTTTTCATGATTCTGTAACTAGAGTCTGCTCTTCATTCCTCATTCTGAGGGTCACTCGCTAGCCCATGCTTCCATGCTACAAATCTGCCTTCTCTTTAAAGAAGTTAACATGTGGCTTTTTTATTTAAAAAGTGCTCATAACAATTTTCTTAATCTTTTTTGAGCCATAGCCCCTCTGAGAATCCAATGGAGAAGGCCATAGATGCTTTTCCCAGAAAAATGCACACAAGTAATAAATACTGCATTTCGTATTCAACTTCAAGGGGTTCATAGGCCCCAAGAAAAGAACTCATGTGCTCCAGAGCTTAGGAAGATAAAGAAGGCTCTTCTCAGCTTCAGGCTGAACCTGACCTGCCTTTTTAGTACTCATCTGAAATATTTCCCTTAGCTATTTTCCTGTGTGTTCTTTCAAATATTTGTATTGATACAGGATCAACTGTAAATGTCGAAAATATTCCCTGGCACCAGGGAACCTATAGAGTTTCCAAAAAGAGACTATCTTTTTATTATTAATAGATAATATCAGTTCAGATAAGTGAACAACCAAGAGAACACTTGTTTCTCTTTCTCTTGGTATCTGAATGAAATGAAATACTTAAAGCAAAGCAACATTATTGCTTCCTTCTGATTCTTTGACACATGAAGAGAGTTGAGCTATTGACAAAAAAATAGATTCAAGAAATACAAAGCTGGTGATTTCTCTAACTCAAAACTATGAAGAAAAATGTTGGAGTGAAAAGAGGGAAGAAACGGAGAGAAGAAAGAGACAGGTGAGAGTAAGAAGACCAATATTGGTAGTTAGGTTAATTTAAATTAACCTTGATTGTGCACTTTGTAGATCCTCCTGTACCCCTGGCCAGCAGGATCAGCTTACCCTATTAAAAATGTCAATTGTAGGGCCCACCCAGGGACTATCGGGTCAGAATCTTGAGGTTTGAGGCCTAGCTGTCAGGTTTTAAAAATGTCTCTTTTCATAAATAAATGTGCTCTTATTAAGTTCATAGTAAAACTGAGCCAAAGATACAAAAGTTTCCAATATAATCCCTCCCCTTCCACACACATAGCTTTCCTTAATATCAACAGTGACCCAGAGAATTTGTTACAACTGACAAACTTACATTGACATATTCTTTCCTAAAGTCCATAGTTTCCATTAGGGTTCACTCCTGGTGTCACATATTCCCTGGTCCTAATGACATGTGCCCACCATTACTGTGTCCTACAGAATCATTTTATGCCTTAAAATTCTGCTAATCTCCAGTATTCATCCTTCCCTCTCTTTAACTCCTGACAACAATCTGTGTAGTGTCTCCATAGTTTTATCTTTTCAAGAATATCATAGAGTTACAGTCATATGCTTGTGGAAGGTAAGTTTTTTAGATTGACTTCTTTCACTTAGTAAAATGTCTTCACATTTCTTCCATGGCTCACTAATCTTTTTGAAAGCATTAAAGAGTATTTCATTCTTTGCTTATACTACAGCTTATTCACCTGCTAAAAGACATCTTGTTACTTCCAAGTTTTAGAAATTATAAATAAACCTGCTTAAAACATCTGTTTTTGTTTAGACATGCATTTTCAACTCACTTGGGTAAACACCAAGGAGCATAAGTGCTTGGATCATATGGAAAGAATAAAAGTCTTATAAGAAACTAGCAAGCTGACTTTCAAAGGGGCTGTGACATTTTGCACATCTACCGTAAATGAGTTAGGTGTTGTGTTGGCCACATCCTCCAGCTTGTGGTTAATGTTTCATGGTGGGTGTGCAGTGGTAACAGTCTGTTTTCCCCAAGGTCAACTGATCTCACAATGAAAGAAGATCATAAAATGACAATAGTGAGAAAAATAGTGTTTGTTGAGCAACAACAATATGCTATTTACTATATATTTCTGGTCTCATTTAATCATTCTGTAAGGACTGAGAATTTTTAATCGTCTTCATTTTAAAGATTTTTTCAGGGAGGGGAAATACAGTTCCAAGAGATGTAACTATTCAGTACACAGACCTACAAAGTAATGAGTTACAATAAGAGATACAAAGTTATTTTAAAAACCATAAAAATTACCCAGCACTCATTCACAGCAACCACTACTGTAACTTAATGTGCTTCTTCATAGTGTTTTTTTGTATGTAAAGCCCTACTGATTTAAAAGCTACTTTGTGATCTGTCAGAGAGTTTAGGCTGTGGTGGTTCTTTTTTCCTGAAGACCCAGGGTTAAATGGCTCAGCTGCCAGCTTTACCCTGACTCTCTCTAAAGGCAGGTGTTTGGATCCTGGGCTTTGCTCCATCCTTATGTTTGATAATACACAGAAGTACTCTATCAGCATTGGACATTAAACAAGTGAGCTGAAGTAGACACTGGAAGTTGATCTAAACTGAAGCAGGAGTTAAGATCCCACTCTAAGAACAGAAAGAGACTTTGACCCAGATGATTGATTCACACTCATTTCCCAGGAAAAGCACAAAGGCTTGTTCTGAGATGTGCGCATCTGTCTTGTGCTGACAGTGGAAAGGAACTGCAGTTTCTGCCAGGTGTCTGTCCTGGGTGGGACACCATCTTCTCTGCACCATGAGCCACGTATTATGCTCCACTAAGGACATAGACATCGTCAAGATTCTAGGTACTTCATGATGTTTGGATAGATCTCTACTTGACTCCCTGCAGAGGCTGGTATGTATCTGTTGCATGGCAGATGCAGGAAATAATAAAGATAAAAGACAAGGGGCTTAGGCTTCTAGGCACTGTTGTCACGGTTTTCCTTGTTCTTAAGACCATTTGTCCAAGTGACAACCTCACTGGAGGTTGCATTTTATTAAAATGCCTTTTTAGAAAAGGTGAAATATTTTTAGAATGTGTAGCAAAGAGTGGCCCAAACATAATTCATTTCCTCTTCAAAAAAGAAAGAAAGAAAGTTAAACTTGGGGTCTTCTCTTCAACCTTGCCAGTGATACCACGAAACCTGGAAGCAAATACTGTCCTTTCTTCCCAAGCACTTAGGTTTTACTTAAAGTGAAATGAAAATAGATAACCTAGAAAGATTCAAGTGACAAAGATTTGTCATGTGCAACTTATAGCTAATTGAAATTTACAATGAGCAATTTTATCAGAAGAGTAACTTTTAGCTCCAAGGATCCTTTATTACATATGCAAATAGGAACACTTTAGGATAAAGGTCAAAAAAGAAAGCACAGTTACTTAAGTTAAGGAGTAATACAAGGTACTATGAGAGGAGATTTACATATTTTACTTGTCTATTTTTGAATATGTTCCTATAGCTCAAAATTCATATAGTACAAAAGCATAGAAAGTGAAAAGAATTATTCATATGCCTGTTCTCTACCCATTAGTTTCCCTCTCTACAGGTGGTCAGAAAAACAAGAAAGTGTTTTGTATTTTGTCAGATGTTTATTTGGTGTAAACAAACAGCACACGTGTACTCTTAAAACCTACTTTTTGTAAATGGGAACATTCCACACACTGTACTTTTTTTAACACTAAAACTCTCTTCAACATTTTTGTTTCGGTGTAGTAAACATCTTCCTCATAAATGATCTCTACCTAAAAGTCATACATGTAGTAGAGGTTCCTTCCATTGTCCTTGTTTGTGCCTGTCCCTCCTTCTTTCACAGTTTTCTTTCTCTGCTTTCATTGTAAGGCTTCTTTTCCATTCTTTTTATATTTCATCTGGCAAAGGAAGATCAGATGTTTATGATACAGTATCCTTGAGTTTTGTGATCTCTGGTGATAGCAAGTCTGAAGTACATTCCTGAGGTTGGAAGCTTGTTGCTTCTTTCTGGAGTGACAGAAATGCAACAGGGTGCAAGGAGCCAGGACTCAGAACCAGTTGAAAATGGAATCAAGATAAAAGGCAATGCGAAAAATCTAAACAATTTCAATAATGTTATAGGAGATGAAATAAGACCTGCAAATGATATAAGGGAAATATTGTCACTCCCAACCTGTTAGATGTCTGATATAATGAGTTCATGTTGACTAAAAATAGAAGAATGAATTATAGGAACAACTGAGATAAAGAATAGGAAACTATTTATTGATAGGACACAGGAGGGGACCTGAATGAATGAGCACCTTATTTACAGGGAAGTTTTATAGAATAAAAACTATGTGGGTGCAACATGGGTTAAAACTGTGTGTCATCCTTGCGCAGGGGCCATGCTAATCTACTCTGTATCATTCCAGTTTTAGCATATATGCTGCCGAAGCGAGCACAACATGGGTTAAAACTGTGATCAACCAATAAGGTCATAAGTGTAGTCACTTAGGTAATGATGATCCAATGGGGAAGCAAATCTCATAGCAAGAGTACATGGAAAGAACAAAGAACTTCTCAGGTAGGTGATGAGTCTGGAGAGATCCTGGTCACCGACAGAGGTGACTGATGCCTATCTAGACTTTATTAGACCAGGTGTTATCACTTATTTCCCTCTTTAGGGATGTATGTAGGTCCTTTTGTCATTATTTTGAGGCCTGGCTTTTACCTGATGCATCTCTGGCCCCAGTTGTAGTGCTTTTACCTTTTGTCCTGACTTTCAAAGCCTCATCCCTGTCTGACTGCCTATTACATCATAGACAGCTGAGTTAGGTAGAAATATTATAAACAGTCAGATAGGGCTGGGCCCTCAAGTCAGTCAGACAAAGGTGAACCACAACGCAACTGTGGCTGGAGACATATCCGTTGGAGACTGTACCTCCAAATAAAGACAGGATGACAAGATCTGTGTACTTCCTCAAAGACAAACACTGGGCCTAAATGAAGTCTAGACAGACATCAGTCACCTTGTAGGGTTACCAGGACCTCTGGACTCATCACTTCCTAGAAATCTTTGTTTTTGTTATGCGACATGTTTCCCAGTTGGAACACTATTACCTAAGTGAATACACTTGTAACCTTATTGGTTGGTCATGGCTGTGGCCCATGTTGTATCCTTGTGAGTTTTGCTCTGTAAAACTCTCTTATAAAGTGGGGTCCCTGGCTAACCATTTGGATCACCTTCCATAACTCAAGAGCTATCCTATCAATAAATGTCTTCCTACTCTGTCTTTTATTTTTTAGGGTTTTTTTCTTAGTTTTTTAAACAGGGTCTCGCTTTGTAGTTCAAACTGGCCTTGAACTCACTATGTAGCTCAGACTGGCCTTGAATTCATGCAGTCCTCCTGCTTCTGCCTCCCGCATGCTGGGATTACAGGCATAAGCCAACACGCCTGGGACTATGGTATGTGGTACCAGGGATCAAACTCTGGACCTTTCCTTTGTCAAGCAGATGCCGGAACCACTGAGCTAAACCCTCCACCCCAATCTTCCTACTTTTAATCTCTGTTATTCCTAGAATTCATTCTTTGACTTTTAGAGAACATGAGCTTGGTGTATTACATCTAACAGGTTGGTAGACATTTCATATTTTATCTCCAGTATCATTTCCTATATCAATAATATTTTTACCTAACTTAGCTGTCTATAATAGTAATATGAGAGACTTTGGTGGTTGAGTTATTAAAAGCTATTCTTCTATGTAGAGAGTGCATAGTAAATGTACAACAGTAGCCATGTGCTAAAGTAGTAAGAAAGCATATGCTGGATGTGTGGACTAAATTGTGTGTAGTTAGCTATACACAGTAATATTTTCCTATAGATATGCAGGTAAGTTGATATGTTTTCAGAGGCAAATTTAGAAAAAAAAGATCAAAAGAGTTAAGAATGTACCCACCCAAAAGAATGGTCCAGAAACTCCAATTATTTGAAGGAAACAGGATTTTTAAAAAAAAGTCATCACACTATTTATAACAGGGAAAATTTAGAAATAATCCTAATAACTAATGTAGGAGATTAATGCAGTATATTATAGGAATTCATAAGCTGAAATGAGCTCCACAAACTGAAATACAACCATAAAGGATGTTTATAGATACAGAAAAAAGTTCTCCCTTCACGCCTCAATCTCAAAATAATGTTCTATGTATTTCAAAAAGCTAGAAAAACAATTTTTGAATATTTTCACTATAAGTAGTGATAAATGTTTCAGGAGGTAGATATGTTTACTCTGATTTAAATATATTTTATAATGTATTCATGTACCAAAACATCATATGGTAACTGATATACATGCATAATATTTATATTTCAGTTAAAAAAAACCTTATATTTAAAAGAAAAAAAATTAAAGTTATGCCTGACAGATACAAAACATTCCCACATGGGATGTTCTGAAACCTCACAGTTACCAAAACACAGACATTGAAGTCCCTTTTATAATGTGATACAGTATTTGCATATGTAGACAACTAAAACTCAGAAGCTATAAAAGGAAAAGAATTTTATTTGGGGGCCTTAGAAATTGCAATTTAGGAGATAAAATTTCAGACTGCTCTGAATCAGTGTTTCAAAGAAGGCAGGAATATGAGAATTGTTTTAGTTTTGTTTGTCGTGCTGGGATTTGAACATAAGTTCTCAGTCATGCTGGGCAAGTGCTCTACCATTGAACTACATTCTGAGCCCAAGTGGGAATTTAAATCAGCAAGCAGTGAAAAGTAACAAAAATCCCTTGGTCAGAAACTTCTGTTGCAGTCAGGAAAGAAAGGGTGCTCTATGACAGGGTCTATATGATCAATACAAAATAAAGAACATATACACTTAGCACAAATATCTATAAAACAAGAGCCTGGTAACTTCTTACTATCTTGAGCCTCTGGGAACAATATAACCATCTATTCATGAGTCACAGTTAACCGAAGTTCACATTCTTAGGCAACAGTCAGAATTGTGCTTAAGCCCGTCTTTGATACCCTTCAGACTTCATTCTGAAAAGCTCTTTCAGTGTTTTCATTTTAATTTCCTTTTAATTTTACACATATAACTAACCTACACATGTCCTCTTGTACAGTTCAAATCATCTCTAGACTATTTATAATACCAATAGAATGTAAATGCTGTGTAAATACTTGTTGTACCATATTATTTGGGAATAATGACCAAAAATTCTGTACAGGCTCAGTATAATGCAACATTTTTAATATTTTCAATCTATGGTTCATTGACTAGGAAGGGCCAGTTGTATAATAAAAAGGTTAACTCTTTTTATACTAGTGGACTAATAATAGCGGATATTTACCAAGGTTTACCATGTACCAGAAGCTCTTTGAAGCCTTGCTTCCACCTGCATCACTAAAATTTACAACCTATAAATTAGGAGCTACAATAAATTCCCAATTTTCCTACAAGAAAAATGAGGCAAAAAAAGAGTTAAGGCCTTTGGATGAGAACATAGCGGCCAGGATTTGGACCAGAGGCCAGAGTACCCACTTGGCCACATGCAATGATGCTGACCTACACAGCAAGGAACCTAGAAGCAAATTAGAATTAGGTTTTTGAATGGAGATTCTGGGACAAACTGTGTCGCTGCCTGGGAAAATCCTCCACTCCAAGGCCTAAAGGACATGACTGAAGGGAGCAGCGTTTCATCTGTGTTGCATGGATTCAGTGCTGGTAGCCAGACACAGGGAAGAGAAGTCAAGGATAAATATTAAATTTAAGGAAGTTTGGAAATAACCAAAGTGTGCTGTATTCATATTTTAAAAAGATAGTTTAACCTAATCATAAAAATGTCTTAAAAATTTTTGGGCCGGAGGGTTAGCTCAGTGGTTCCGGCGCCTGCCTCGCAAGCGCAAGGTCCTGAGTTCAATCCCCGGAAACCACATACAATACTGGGCGTGGAGACTCACGCCCACCAGCAATCAACACCGCATACCACAATGCTGGGCGTGGTGGCTCACGCCTGTAATCCCAGCACTCGGGAGGCAGAGACAGGAGGATTGCT
>PVIC010045346.1:0-14669 GCA_004025085.1 Thryonomys swinderianus
TCAAATCTAGGCCACCAAGAACCTCAGATATTCTGCATTCGTGAAGTAAAAACTCCACTAATGCGTCTTGAATTTTCTTACCTGTGGCTGGTGCCCATTTTGCCAGTTTTGATGTGCAGACTGTGGTGACATAACAATAGCTGCCTGGCCAGTAGCAATTGTAAAACAGCCCCTCACTTCAGAAATGTTAAGATGTTTAGTCATGGATCTTATTATCAATGAAATCTTATAACAGTAATGAGGAAAACTACGAAAACTTCCAAGATCTTGACATATGACATTATTGTCTTCAATCCCAGTGGTAATTCTTGATGGAAAACATTATCCTTTTTGTACACATGGAAAAACTCAGGCTTGAGGTAAATTCCTTCTCAGGGTCATGTACCTGGATAGTAACAGAGTAGGGATTCAAATCAAGTCTGTCTAATGCTAAACCTGTAATATGTACATGCTCATATAACTCTGCAGTCACCTAGAGATGGTGAGAGATCAGGGTCTATTCTGTGAATTGCCAATAGTCTGGCTCGTCCCCTTGGGTTCCTTCCTGAAACTCCCACTCCTACCTCAATTCTAGGTCTTCAGCTTGAATGGTTTTGTCATCTGCCCCACTAAATAAATAACTGATGAGAGAAAAGAAAAGGATGCCTGGGGCCAGAGGGTTAGCTCAGTGGTTCTGGCGCAGGCTTCGCAAGTGCAAGGACCTGAGTTCGATCCCCGGTAACCACATATGATGCTGGGCGTGGAGACACGCCCACCAACAATCAACACCACGTACCACAATGCCGGACGTGGTGGCTCACGCCTGTCATCCCAGCACTCGGGAGGCAGAGACAGGAGGATTGCTGAGTTCGCAGCGGCTTGCCTGGGCACCATAGTGAGCTCAGGGCCAGCCTGAACTACAAAGTGAGAGACCCTGTCTCCAAAAAGCACAAAAAAAAAAAAGAAAAGAAAAGGATGCCTGGTCATGATATTGTACTGTTTCAATCATGTGGCACCTCTAACAGTCCCTCTAGCTGGAATGACTCATAATACTCCAGCCCAGTGGACCCAGGCATTCTCTGCCTGAGTGGGTGCTTAAGTGTGCCCCTGAGTGTGCCTGCAGCATCCACAGCTGTGATGAAGGTAAAGCTACACTGCAAGCATCCATCAAGGAAACAACTGCCTACATGAAAATATGGAGTGAATGATCCTATGAGCCTCAAACCATCAGTAGCCACCGGCAGCTGTGCACTCACAGTGTCCTAAGTGCCACTTAGGGAGGTTTCTACTGTGGGCCGGAGTGCAGGTTTTGAGGAGGTGCTGAGCACCATTGAGCAGAAGGAGCACATTTTCTCCACCAATGATGGTGCTCAAGCCTCACACTTGAAAACTGCAGTAGTCTTGGTCCCTCCCAATGCCTTGAGGTTCCCTTCATATCTTTAGGGGTGGGGTGGGGGTGGGTGTGCAGCTGTGCTACTCTGAGACAGGTCTGTGAACAGGCAGCTGCAGCAAATCCTAGAAATGTGTTTAAAATACATATTCTTGGGCCTTTCCCCAGATACCCTGAGTCAGAAACACTGGGCAATGGCAAGAAGGGTTTTCACAAAGTTCCAGGTATCAGTCCCTGGTACCACACACACACACACACACACACACACACACACACACACACACACAGTATTATACAAAGCTCCAGGTGATCCATAAACACATTAAAGTTATGAATAATTGGTATGCAATATTTTGAAAATGTGTGATTTATGGTCACTTCAGTGTATTTGCCATTGAATTTAATTTGTATTTGCCATTAAATTTAATTTTTGAACTGTGATCATTAGTCATGATATGTCAATTTTGCCAGATTAAGGAAAAGTCTAGCAGATTAGTAAAGTACACTCCTGGGTGTGTCTGGGTGACCCATGGCATCATGGCCTTGGGTCTTTACATAGTCCTTTGCCTGTTCCTTTCTGGCCCTGTCCCTCTGCTCTGCTTCCTGTTAGCATGAACTGAGTGGCTTTGCTCCACATACCTTTCTGCCATACTGTTCCTGCTTCAGAACCTGTGGACCATGGACTAAATACCTGGAGTGGTGAGTCAAATAAACCTTTCTCCTTTCAGGTGTGGACATAAGATTGTGTATCCAGGGCCGGAGGGTTAGCTCAGTGGTTCCGGCACCTGCCTTGCAAGCTCAAGGTCCTGAGTTCGATCCCCGGTGACCACATATAATGCTGGGCATGGAGACTCACACCCACCAGCAATCAACACCGCATACCACAATGCCGGACGTGGTGGCTCACGCCTGTCATCCCAGCACTCAGGAGGCAGAGACAGGAGGATTCCTGAGTTTGCGGCAGCTTGCCTGGGTACCATAGTGAGCTCAGGGCCAGCCTGAACTACAAAGCGAGACCCTGTCTCAAAAGCAAAAAAAAAAAAAAAAAAGATTGTGTGTTCAGCCATGGAAAAGTTGACAAATATATAGACTATAAATCTACATATTCATTTTTAAATACACCAAAACATGTAAAAGTTCATTATTTTCTCTTCTCCAATCCCATGCTTTGGAGATAACATTTAACAGCGTGACAGAAATCCATTCACACCAATTCATGTTTATTCACACTCCTTAAACATATATACTCCTATACAGGTGTTTTACATTTTCTTTCTTTTCCCTTGTTGTTTTTACAAAAATGTGATCGTATCTCAATACACTACTTTTCAATCTACCTTTTCTACTTAATGTATCACAGATACCCCTCTTGGTCAGTACATGTAGTTGTAACATTTTCTTTTCTTAAGTAGTTGTTAGACATTCAGACTTATGAATATGCTATATTATATCTAATCATTTTATATTGTTAGTACAGTGTATTTTGGTGTTTCACAGAGGCTAACTTCAAGGGTTTTCATTATGAAAATTCTTTCAGGCCTTGAATCTGAGTAACAGACTGAATTTGAAGATAAAAATTCAGATATATGAGAGTATCTTTGTGCATAAAAGAGCCAGAAAAAAATGCCTGAGCTACTCAAGCTTGATGTCCCAGTCTTCAAACATTCAACAAACACATGTCAGCTGGGTGTCAGGCGCCAGGCCCTGTGTTAGTTGCCATGGACCCAGTGGTGGACAAGACAGATGCTGTTTAAAGTGGATGGAGGTCACTCTTCAGTGGGGCAACAGAGGCACAAAACACAACCATAACACAGTGTGATCCACATCCACGCATCCATGGATGTCCCTGGAGAGGTGATGCAGAGAGAGAAAAGGGCACCGAGCCTGCCCAGGGGTATTACAGAGGCTTCCTGGAGCAGATGCCATGATCTATGGGATATGGATTGAATGGGAATTAGACGAAGGAGGTTTAAATTTGGGGGGGCTTCACAAATATGAAACATGAAGGAAGGAAGATTAAGCTAGAGGTACAAGCACAGGGCCAGTCCTTCTTTATTTACCATAATGTATGATTCTCCTAAGAAAAGCAGATTTAAAGTGAGATCTCACTTTAAATCTTAAAGTCTTGAGGGCCTATGTGTAGGTGTGCAGGTGCCACATGAATGAGACAAAATTTGAGGAGATAGTATTTGAGTAGCTGCCATAAATGAGAACAAAGGAGAAAATGATGAGAGGCTTTCTGAAATATATTCCTCTTTCTGCCTTCCTTCTTCCTTCCCCTCCTCCCTCCAAGTTGTGGTCTTCCCATTCCACCCTCACCAACCATTTTCAGGAGAGAGCATCTTCCATCACCACACCCAGGGCCCCACAGCATGACCTTAGCACGGGGCATGGTGTTCTGAGCCCATGAGAGCCCCATAAAGTTGGTATATTCTCTCCTTCTGCTCATCTGTCTCTGAAAGAGTTGCTGCACAGCTGACTAATTCCATGCAGTTTTTCCCAGAGTTTTGAATATAGTCTCTTAAATCTTTCTTAAATGTTGCCAACATGAACTCAAATACATTCAAACAATACAGAAAGGCACACTACAGGTGGAGTGTCCTTCTTCTCAACCCTACAGTCAAACGTGGCTAGGATGGTTTCTACATGCATAGATAAATATGCAGGATTTATAAGAATGAGATTCTACCATCTATTCCAAAAATAGTTGCTTTCCTTAAAATAATGTATCAAGGATATCTTTTCACATCAGTACATGCAGAGCTACCTTTTGCTTTTAATTGCTATAGTACAGATTACAACAATTAAATCCTCTGCTGATAGACATGTAGCTTATTATCAAATTCTTATATCAACAGTTTAATGGATATAGAGACACACACATCATGTATAATAGAATCTAGTCTGTGAGATAAATTCGTTGTAATGGAATTAATTCCTCAAAGGCTTGTATTTTAAAATCTTTCCCCACACTGTTGCCCAAACTGGATATTTTCAATTTATTTTTCAATCTGTGTCTTGCTTAAAGGAACAAGTTTCTTACACTAATGTGAATTTTTCTGTATTTTCTATTGTAGGGTTGGTTTTATACATAAATTCAGATTTTTAAAAATCAGAGATCAGCCTGTCTTTATAATGCTTTTGTTGGAACATCCCTACACCTATTGCATGCTGTTGAAGTCTGCTTTTGTACACAATAGCAGAATTGAGTAACTACCAAAAACTGTAAACCCCAAAACTTAAAGTGTTTATCATCTTGCCTTTCCTAGAAAATATGGCAAAACTAATGCCTAGAATTTATTTTACCTTATTGTTAGTTTTTGTGAGGGGGGAACTTAACTTTGTCTGCTTAACTGATACAAAACCATTTAATGAATGGTTAATTTTTTCCTTATTGGTCTGAAATTGGTCACATTGTTATAGGTAGAAAAGCTAGCTAGACATGTGGTAGGTAATAGATAGAACTGGCCCTTGGTTGGAACAAAGAAGCCAGTTTAGAGGTTAGCATTGCCGGGGGCGGGGATACTACCCCAAACATGTAAGATAAACAGCTGTGATTGGTATTCCAAATAGGCATCTGCCAGATATTCTAAAGATGGAGCCAGCCTCCCTGATAACAGAATTTAATATTCTAAAATAGGCACCAATCTCTTGGGGTGGAGGGCTAGGACTTTTAACTCACTTCCCCCGAAAAGAGTCTAAGTCAAAAATTCCTGTATGATTGCTGATTGTTTTGTAACTTGATTTCTCATTTTTTAATCAACGTTACCTGAGCAATCGTACTTGTTGTAATCTTATTGGTTGATCATAGTTTTGTCTATTTTGTGTGGTTTCTCATTGTACCAATGTTACTGAAGCTATTGTATTTGCAGTGTTAGTGAGACGCAGTAGAGTTAAGGCCTAACTCCTCACCTGAAATGCAAGTTCATATCTCTAAAAATCAAAGAATGAATTTTAGGAATGGCAGAGGTTTGAGTAGGAAAATTTTATTGGGAAAGAAAGCTTCTGCCTAAGAGAGACAGAGGGGCAACCCAGAAAGTGGGTAACCCACCTCTCAGTGGGCTTTTATGGAGCAAAGCTATGAGGTGAGGCAGGTCCAGAGTGGTATAAAACTACAGTCAAACAGTAACATTGTAAATACAATAGTTTGGGTTACACTGGTACAATGAGAAATCACACAAAATAGACAAACCATGAACCCTTTTCTGGGGAGGTGGGTTAAAGTCTTAGCCTTCCACCCCAGGAGACTGGTGCTCATTTTAGAATATCAAGTGCTACTGTTTACCCTAGGGAGGCTGACAGCCTCTTCAGAATTTCTGGGGATGCCTATTTAGAATATCAGTCAGGGCTATTTGTTTTACATGGGTGGGATAGCTTTTTCTTTCTAACAACACTAACCTCCAAATTGGCTTTTTTGCTTCCTCCCCAGAGCCAGTTCTATCTATCTGCCTAACGCATGTCTAGCTGGCTTTTCTACCTATAATAACTGGATGACTGTAATTTTGTCTCACTTTGGACCCACCTCACTTTGTGACTTTGCTCCATAGAAGCCCTCTGAAAAGTAAAGTAGGTGGGTTACCCACCTTTCCATGTTCCCCCTTTTGCCTCTCTTAGACAGAAACTTTCTTTCTCAATAAAATTTTCCTACTTAAACCTCTGTCATTCCTAAAATTCATTCTTTGATTTTTAGAGAACATGAACTCATGTTTCAGGTTGGGAGCTAAGCCTTGCTCCCCTGTGTCAACATGACAAATTTCTGTGTTTATGAACAGTTTGATTTTAGTTTTATATTATATTATTAAGCAATTGTTCTTGTCTTGTATTAAGACTATACTTTTAATTTCTCTAGTTTTATAGTACTTTTTCCCCATATTGTATAGTTTTCAGTTTTCTTGTTTAATAGGGTAAGTCCTGACTGTTTTTTCTCTCAAAGTGACTTTTATCTTCATTTTTGTTCTCTCAGATGAATTTTAGGCTTTGCTTGTGAAGATACTAACAAGGTTTGTGGTTAATGTTTCATTAATTTTAATTAGAGAGAATGGAAATCTTTACAATAATTTCTAACAGGTCTCACATCCTCACCACACTAAATATTACCACCTTTTAATATTTTCTCAAATGAGTAAATAATAAGTTTTTTTTTTAATATATGTGCTGCCAAAGTGTTTGGTCCCAAAATCTCTATGCCATCAGTAAATACACTGGAATGTAATCAACAAAGGCACTTTATTATTCCACTGCATGCAGAGGAGGTCCACCTTAGCAAGTAGGTGACCCTGTCTTCTTGCAGCTCACAATTTATAGACAATTTTAGGTCACACATGCACAGGGACATGATTGGTTACAACGGGGGTGGAATTATACTTGTCTTTTACTATTGGGGGATTGTCCTCATCTTATTTGACCCCCTTAACAACCAGGATGGAATGGTCTGATGTTTCCCTTTGATTTATTTTCAAGGAACAAACCTCCTGTAACAGATCAGTATGAGGAGGACAGATAATTTCCCAGTTATCTCTGTACCTGCAAGTTTCCCAAATATTGATTATACCAGGTGCTGCTGTGTTTCACAGACCTTCTACCTCAGAGGAGGTGTCACTGACCTTCTGTCCCAGATGAGGGAAAGTCATAAAAGTTAAGTCTACAAATTTCCCTAACAAGGCACAACTTGACCTTCTAATACCAGTGAGGGGAAGTTGAGTCGCCCTGGCTCCCTTCACCTTATTCCAATTTTGCAACAGTAATATAGAAACGGGGAGGTAACATACTGATTTACAATCCTAGGTTCCATAGATCTGCTCCCAGGACCTTATCAGTTTCCATGGTTACAAATAGTTACTAGTAGTTTAGTTGAGTAGGGGTAGGAAGCTGAGCAGAAGGTGGGGAGGTTACAATTTACCACACACAGGTGTGCTGGGAGTTAACAGAGATCTTCTAAGTGGGGGTCACTTAACATTACAAAGCAACTAGAAGAACCAGGCTTCCCAGGATAAACAAATGGCTAATTAAATCAAAGGTTACTATCATTCACAGTTCTATCTCTGTAACATATCATGAGGGAGAGCTGGCTGCTTAGGTTCTGGCTATTGCAATTAGGTTTCCCGTGTCATTCCTGCAGTCAGGTTTTCCATGACAGAAGCAAGAAAAAGAGTGTTTTATTTTAATAATAAACAAAGAATAAAACTAGCATTTCTAGCTTACTGGGAATTTTCATCAGATTTTTTTTTCAGATGAGGCAACATCTACTGATAAGTCTAAATAATAGGACTTCTACTGTAACACCAGTCACTCAGTTTCCTTCATGAAAAAAAGTTTCAGGGAGACATGGATTTCTGAAAATATTGGTGTGGAAAATATCTTCCCTGTTCATTCAATATTGTATTATGGATAGAAAAGAGATCTGGACATATATTAGGCAGATAGATAGGACTGGCCCTTTGTAGGAAGCAAAAAAAACCAATTTGGAGGTTAGTGTTGCCAGAGGGAAAAAGCTATCCCACCTATGTAAGACAAACAGCCATGATTGATATTCTAAATAGGCATTCTCAGATGTTCTAAAGAAGGCACCCGCCTCCCTAGGATAAACAATAGCATTTACTATTCTAAAATGAGCGCCAGTCTCCTGAGGTGGAGGGCTAAGACTTTAACTCACCTTCCTGGAAAACAGTTTATGGTTTTTCCTATTTTGTGTGATTTCTCATTGTACCAATGTTACCTAAGCTATTATATTTGCCATGTTACTGTTTGACTATAATTTTGCCCCAATTCAGACTGCCTCACTTCATGGCTTTGTTCCATAAAAGCCCACTGAGAAGTGAGGTAGGTGGGTTACCCACTTTCTGGGTCACCCCTTCTTTCTCTTAGGCAGAAACTTTCTTTCCCAATAAAATTTTCCTACTCAAACCTCTGTCATTCCTAAAATTCATTCTTTGATTTTTTTTTTCTTTTTGAGACAGGGTCTCGCATTGTAGTTCAGGCTGGCCCTGAGCTCACTATGGTACCCAGGCAAGCCACCGCGAACTCCGCAATCCTCCTGTCTCTGCCTCCTGAGTGCTGGGATGACAGGCGTGAGCCACCACGTCCGGCATTGTGGTATGCGGTGTTGATTGTTGGTGGGCGTGAGTCTCCACGCCCAGCATTATATGTGGTTACCGGGGATCGAACTCAGGACCTTGTGCTTGCGAGGCAGGCGCCAGAACCACTGAGCTAACTCTCCGGCCCTCATTCTTTGATTTTTAGAGAACATGAATTTATGTTTCAGGTGGGGAGTTATGCCTTAATTCCCCTGCATATTGGAGGTCCCACTGAGGTAACTGGATGGAGGTAAGAGTTTTCTTTCCTTCAGATATGCTAAAAAGGTTTGTCTTTTTCTCCACAGGTTGTAACTTTGTTTTATAAGCTCTAATTTTTGTTCTACAGATTCTAGTGCTTGTTTTAGTATTTGTTTCAAAAGGGTCTTAATTCTAAGTTGTATGCTTTAAATGTTTGCGAACTCATTTCTCTTATGATATGTTGTCCTTTATTAAAACTGTGTTTCAATCTTATGCTGAATATGTTGTGTTTGTACTGGGTTGTTGCTTAAAATGCTGTAAGATAGATCTCTAGGGTTTTTTCTGTTACTTATAGAACTTTAAACAAACAGTGGTTACTCTGCCAGCCGTTAAATGCCACTAGGGTGGGCGCCACTCTTAAAGCAGAGGACAGATTTCTCCATTTGCCTTCTGGTAAAGTCCCACTTGCAATACCAGGTGAAATGTTGACCAGATAAGCAATTAGATTGCTTTCAGAGACACATCTCTGATTGTGTAGAATCAGTGGAAACTGGGGCAACAATTGAAGAACTCCAGCCAAGCAGACTCTTACATGGGTTCTGAAGGTTTCCCAGAAAAAGCTGTCTCCCGACCAACCAACTGGTTAATCAAGAGAAAATCGCCACATCTTGTCCATATCTAAAACTCTTCAGTGAGGTGAAAGGGAAAGCTTGCCAGTGATCACCAGATGCGCTGTGCCTCAGAGCACCCTGAAAGATGCTGGCAAAACCCTCCATATGAGCTGAGTTATGTTGTTGGATCTCTTTCTTTATCAGCAAGATAGGATCCCATGTAGCATATATAAACATATCTACCCAAACTTTGTCTCCCCTAGACGTGGGTTCCATGATTTGTGCAGATAAAAATATTTACTGATATATAGATGACATTAAAAAACTTTGGACTTACAGAATGCTGTAGGCTAATGTCTAGATGTTTTAAATGGCTTAAACTTTATTTGGACTTTCTCATTTTCCTAATGAGTTAAGAGCTCCCCTTGAGCCTCTATCCCCCAAACTAGGAGTTTACTTTAAAATCCCTTGTAGTCAGGCTGCTTCTTTTGGGGAGCCAAGTTAAGGACTTAAAACAACTGTGCCTGAACCACGTATGTGTCTTTACATAATAGATAAATAAAATAAGACTCTAGATGGCCTTTCTCTTCCTTCAAACATGCATAGGAAGTTGATAAGGGTGTTTTTACTGACTTGTGGACTATGACTAAAATTATGAGTTTCAAATTATTAGCAAGTTCAAGATGAGACAGACTGGTAAAGGGCTACCAACAAATGTCAAGGCCTGGCCATTTAGGGATACAAAGTTTGCCATCTAGCGCTGGCACATTGCAAACTTTTGGTCCAACTGAACTCCCTCAGCCTATTCTTGTCAGAGCTTTTGCTAAAATGACTAAAATGGTTATAAAATGCTCCAGAGCTCTTTCTGCTTGGGTCCCAAGGCAAAAATCTCTGACCAACTATTTCTAGAGGTGATCTCCTGTACCAGGGTCCTGATTTATCCATTAAACTAGTCCCCTCTCTTTCAAAGAACTAAAAAGCGGTGGGTCAAATCTGTTAGTTTATAAATAATATTTTTATATACCTTCGGTTTGCTAGGGCAGGCTCTGGATGAAGTACAGTCTAAAGTACACAAACAATGGTTTATAACAAGTATTCCACATATCTCCACATATCCCAGTTTGCTGGAGCAGGCACTGGATGGAGTACAATCTGAGTGCCCTAAAAGTGGTCACTAGAGTAAGGGAGTGAATTCCTGAGAGAAAATAAGGTCAAGAGCTGGTAAGGGTAGCTAAGTCCAGTCTGACTTATTTTCTGGATCTCTCTTCAGTTGGTAGCTACTTGCCCTGGAGTGGAACCAAGCTTGGGGAGGTCCCAAGAATGTCATATACTTCCAGTTGGCCAGCACTGGCACTGGATGGGGTACAATCAAACAGAAACTTATAAGGCACCATTTTGTTTCTGTTACAGATGGGGAATTCCATAACTGAGAACCTTATTCCTTTGGAATATGTTCTTAAATACTGGGAAGTGTTCAATCCTTATTTGCTGAAAACAAAAAGCAGTTTAATATCTCTCTGCACTTCAGCAGAGGCCCCAGGTGCTCAGCCCTCCTCCAGCTCCATCTTTACTCCTGCAAAGCTTCCTGTCACTTTTTTCTATTTTGTGCCTAAGCAACCACACTCTCCAACTGAGATATCCCTCTCCTGAGTCAGACCTATGGCTCACTCCATCTTTCTCTATTCATCTTTGTAAAAACTGCTCATGGTATGCTGTCTGGGAAAGGGACTCATAAACTATGTCATCAAACTTTTAACATTCATCTTCAATGAATAAAGCACCCTGTGCACCCTTCATTGGGGATACTCATCATCTGCATTTTAACAGGACCATAATGTGTTGGCATGTGGAGCAGGTGAATGAGAAAGGTATTTCAGTAAGAAGGAATCTTCCCACCTGCCACTGCCTCCCATCCAGTTCACTTTACTGCTGCCAGTGAAGAATTAATCATGCAGAGCACTGGATTTGGAATCAAAAGAAATTCATTTGAATCCCTCTTTGGGACAGGTCCTTACCTCTGCTGTCTCAGCCTCCTTCTCCCCAATGGAAAACAATGAATTGATGTTTAACTTTGCAAAGTCACTGGAGAAACCTATGACACAAATATGTCAGTGTTGTTTAAAATAGCAGTGTGTCAAAACTTAGTGGCAAGAGACATGTTATTGGAGATGGTGGAAGTGGCATAGGGGAGCAAAGCTTAGCTTCTGACCTGAAATGTAAGTTCGTGTTCCTCTAAAGATAGAGGAATGAATTTTAGAAACAATGAAGGTTTAAGTAGGAAAATTTTATTGAGAAAGGGACTTCTGCCTAATGTAGGCAGAAGGGGGAACCCAGAAATGTGGGTAACCCAGAATGGCCGTTTTTTAGTGGGTACTTGCCACAAGGTGGGGTGGGTCTGAAGTGGGACAAAATTACAGTCAACCAATAACATTGCAAATACAGTAGCTTAGGTAACATTGGTACAATGAGAAACCACACAAAATAGACAAAACCATGATCAGCCAATAAGATTGCAACAAGTATAATTGCTCAGGTAATATTGATTAAACAATGAGAAATTGATGCAACAATCAGCAATTACACAGGAATTTTTGACTTAAGACTCTTCTTTGGGGAGGTGAGGTAAAGTCCTAGCCCTCTACTCCAGGAGGTTAGTGCCTATTTTAGAGTATCAAATGCTGTTGTTTAACATAGGGAGGCTGGCTCCATCTTTGAATTATCTGGCAGATGCCTATTTAGAATATCAATTACCACTGTTTACATGGGTGGGGTAGTTTTTCCCCCTCTGGCAATGCTAAACTCTAAATTGTCTTCTTTGTTCTCATCCAGAGGACCGGTCATATCTATCTGCCTACCACAAGTCTAGCTAGCTTTTTTACTTATAATAGAAGCATGATGCCAAGAACTTGGTGCCTCATGGGCCTTACATCAAAGGCCATCAGTCCCCAAGACATGTGAATTGCAGGGCAGAGCTGAGGTCTGCAATAACATACTGGTGACTGGCTCTTTCCTACAAATGCAGCTGTTGATATGTGTTTTACTTTGGCTTGTCCTTGAATATGTAACAAGGATTATAACATTGAAATACTTCCTGAGGCATTTCTCCTCCCAGCCATTTAGCTTTCAATGCAGCCTCTTTTGCCCTTAATGCTGTTTAATGGCTCTAAGGAGGAGGTGGAGGAGTGTTGCCCAGGCCAAAAGATGAGAAAGCTGGGGAGAGGGGTGGTGGATGTGACAGCGGGGATTCAAATAGGAGGCAATTAACCCTTTTGCCTGAAAGACAGCAAAATACAGATGAGGTCAGACTAGGGGTTCAGAGGTTTCTGTTTTTTTTTTTTTTTTTTTTTTTTTGCTTTTTGAGACAGGGTCTCGCTTTGTAGTTCAGGCTGGCCCTGAGCTCACTATGGTGCCCCAGGCAAGCCGCCGCGAACTCAGCAATCCTCTTGTCTCTGCCTCCCGAGTGCTGGGATGACAGGCGTGAGCCACCACATCCGGCACTGTGGTATGCGGTGTTGATTGTTGGTGGGCGTGAGTTTCCATGCCCAGCATTATATGTGGTCACCGGGGATCGAACTCAGGACCTTGCGCTTGCGAGGCAGGTGCCGGAACCACTGAGCTAACCCTCCGGCCCCAGAGGTTTCTGTTTTTGAGGCTCCACTCAGTGTGTGTGTGGGGACACAGGAAGAGGAAGTTATAAAGCTCAGGAAGAGTGTAGAGTCTGTGGGATGCTCTTCGCAAACCTGGTCATCACACAAATGGGAAGTGATAATATGAAATGTGTAGTTGGGAAAGGGATGACATAAATCCTTCTGCCTCCCCAAGGCCTGAGTAGTACAGGAGGAAGAGGAGCATGTCTGAGCAGCCCACTGAATGGGATGCCAGGTCCCAGGGCTCAGCAGCACAGTCCCACAGATGGCTCAGTGGACACTGGCCTTGGGCCACCTTGAGAGAAGAGATCCTAAGTGGTATAACCAATAGCATCCACAGATGGATGCTGCTCAGATACCAGTGAAAATAAATTACAGCTTCTTTACAGCAAGTAGTCTATGGTGAAATGTAGCCCTGCAGTCAAGTGCTTTTACTCAGTAGGAGCTGCTTCTCATAGATGTCTTGGAAGGAGGAAGTGAAACCTTTAAAAGAGAAATGTGGGCTTGAGATTTATCCACCTGAAAAGAGTTAGAGGAGGTCAAGTTATGATTGATTAGCAAGCTTAACTCTGCTATTAATAGAAAATTTAGTTCCACTAGAGAGAAATGAAGGAAGTTTCTTTTCTTTTTTTAAAGTAGGATATAATGGGGCTGGGGATTTAGCTCAAGTGGTACCACGCCTCACTTGGAAGCAGCAGTAGGACCAGAGTTCAATCCCTTGTACTGCAAAACAAAACAAAACAAAGCAAAACAAAAAAAGATATACTATGTGTCACACACACAAAAAATCCTTCACAATAATGAATAAAACAGCCCACTTTAACATTTTAGCAGATTCCACTGAGAAATGAAAATCATTTTTAATTCTCTAGTATAAGCTGTTCTTCTAAAGTAGCCTCATTTATTCTTACAGAATGTAATTATTTCTTATTTTGTTAAAACAATCCACCAACCATTCCTGAAATAATAAAAATTAGAATAAGACCATTCCTAACAAGTTAATGATTTTTCAGATACCTTCTAACTCTTGGTCAATGTGCAATACTAGCACAGATTTTTGTCATAGTGAAAAAAAATGGCCAGGGAAATGATTGGCTTTTTCACTTACGATGCCCATCACCCATTGATAGGTAAGACACACATGGGATAACACAGGCTCTGTTGGGGGGGGGGAACCCTGTACAGTTACACATGGGTTTCTAGATAGCCATTAAGATCAGATTTAACGGGTATCTAAAGCAGAGTGCTCCATTCAGATCTTCTAAAGACATTTTATGTAGAGACATCCTATAGTCTGTGACTCGAAGGCTATGAAACACCACCGTGCTCTGAGTAAAAGGACAAGTTAATGTTTGCATCCTTTTTTCCCCTTTGGGTGCTTAAGGACTCTAGATTTCTGAAGGCTAGTTTAATTATGTGCCTAAATAAGCTGCTTAAATTCCTTTTTGCAAAACCATTTCACATTATTATTATTATTATTATTATTTTTTTTTTTTTTTTGGAGACAGGGTCTCGCTTTGTAGTTCAAGCTGGCCCTGAGCTCACTGTGGTGCCCAGGCAAGCCGCCGCGAACTCAGCAATCCTCCTGTCTCTGCCTCCCGAGTGCTGGGATTACAGGCGTGAGCCACCACGTCCAGCATTGTGGTATGCGGTGTTGATTGTTGGTGGGCATGTCTCCACGCCCAGCATTATACGTGGTTACCGGGGATCGAACTCAGGTCCTTGCGCTTTCGAGGCAGGCGCCGGAACCACTGAGCTAACCCTCCGGCCC
>PVIC010045347.1:0-14662 GCA_004025085.1 Thryonomys swinderianus
GCCCAGGCAAGCTGCCGCGAACCCAGCAATCCTCCTGTCTCTACCTGCCGAGTGCTGGGATTACAGGCGTGAGCCACCACGTCCGGCATTGTGGTATGCGGTGTTGGTTGTTGGTGGGCGTGAGTCTCCACGCCCAGCATTATATGTGGTTACCGGGGATCGAACTCAGGTCCTTGCGCTCACGAGGCAGGCGCCGGAACCACTGAGCTAACCCTCCGGCCCTACAGATACTCATTTTGAAAGAATTAAGAAACCTTTCTTTACTTTCCCCTATGCCCCTTTCACTTTCTTTTTGAACATCTTCCTATTTCACAACATCTATCATACATTCTGGACTTGATTTACATCTTCTGTTTCTCATACCAGGAAAATAACATGGTACAAAAGAAAGAAAAACTTTCATTGTAAAAAGAAAAAAAAGGAAACAATGCTTATGTATTTAAGATGTGCAGTTATAAAAGGAAACAATGCTTATGTATGTAAGATGTGCAGTTATAGGAAGGGCAGGGCGAAAGGGGAAAAATGTGAATCAAAATGTGTCATGCACTGGTACAAGCTCTCAATGTTGAATGTGGTCATAATGTATATACAAAATGTACCTATAAAATTAATTTAAAAAATAATTTAGAAACCTTAATTAAGAGTCCTTAAACTTTATTTGATATAGTATGAACGTATCATCTTTATAGTATCTTCTAATAAGTAGCCATTAATTCTTTTGTTTCTGTTGTTTGTGGTCCTGATTAACTGATTCAAAGGACTTTGAGCATATCAAGCACAATCTGTTACTGAGTTACATCTCCAGTCCCAGTTGGTCGTTTTTTGAACATTTTAAGTGATGAAACACATACTTCCTCATTTAAAAAATCTATTACAAATACGAACCATTTGCAGGGCGTGGTGGCTCACGCGTGTAATCCCAGCACTTGGGAGGCAGAGACAGGAGGATTGCTGAGTTCGAGGCTTGCCTGGGCTACATAGTGAGCTCAGAGCCAGCCTGAACTACAAAGCAAGACCCTGTCTCAAAAAAGAAAACAAAACAAAACAAAACAAAAAAAACAAATATGAACCATTCAATTGGTTTTTTAGCATTAATTTTATTGGTACTATTAAGATATACATAATGTTAATATTCATTATGGAGTTTATACCTGTATATGATATATCTTGATTTTTTTTTTTTTTTTTTTGCCATTTGCCTTCCCTCCTTTCTACCCTACTTCTCCTTCTTCTGTTCAAGGGACTTGTTTTCGTCATATCTTTCCTTTCTCATTTTTTTTCTCACTTTCATTCTGTGACATTTTTTCCCACTCAAGTGGCCCTTCCTATTTGAAAATTTCCTTCCTATTTCACTTCTATTATATATTTTGATCCTTATTTATACCCTCATTTTCTCACACCAGAAAAACAATGTGATACTTGGATATGTATTTCCAATTTGTTTCACTAAAAAGTATAATCTCTAGCTGCACACATTTTTAAAATTTATTTTATTTTAATATTTTTTGCAGTACCGGGGATCGAACTCAGGCCTTTGTGTGTCCAAGGTTGTGCAGTACCACTTGAGCTAAGTCCCCAAGCTCTGCACCCATTTTTTAAATTTAACTATTCATCGGTACATTTTATAGACACATGATGATCACCCTCAGTATTGAGAATTTGTATCAGTACAAGTTTGATTCTCAATTTTTTCACTTTCCCATGCCCTTTCTACATTTCTCGCCCTATATACATATGCTTTCTTTCCTTTTTTAACATAGTATTTTTTATTTTCCCTCATTACTTACCCCACCTTTTCCCTTTGAATATTTTCTGTTTCACAATATCTATCATAACTTATTTACATCTTTAGATTCTCATGCCAGATAAAATATATGGTATTTACATGTCTGTGACCTATTTATTTCACTTATGTGTATGTTATACAGGTTTGTTCATTTGAGTATAAATGACTCAAATTTATTTTTTTTGAGACAGGGTCTCACTTTGTAGCTCAGGCTGGCCCTGAGCTCACTATGTAGCCCAGGCAAGCCTCCAACTCAGCCATCCTCCTGTCTCTGCCTCCCAAGTACTGGTATCACAGGCGTGAGCCACCACGCCCGGCACTGTGGTATGTGGTACTGATTGCAGGTGGGCGTGAATCACCACCCCCAGCATTGTATGTGGTTACGGTGTGGGGGGGATCAAACGCAGGACCTTGCGCTTGCAAGGCAGGAGCTAGAACCACTGAGCTAAATCTCCAGCCCCATAGGCAATCTTAAAGAAGTTTTTTATTAACAGTTAGTAGATTTTTATTTTTAGATATATTTGTAATTTTTATTTCTCTAATGTTACATATAATTTGTCTCTCTCTAGTTTTTGACCATTATATTTATAGTATCAAATTTACTGGCATCTATAATTACACATAGCTATTCTCTTAGAGCTTTCTACTTTTTTGTAAAATCAATAAGAATGATATCTCTTGAATTCTCATTTTAATAGTTTGAATTTCCTCTCATTTCATTTGAGCAGTCTACTTAAAGGTTTACCAATTTTATACTGATCTCAATGAAATAGCTTTTGGTTTTTATTAATTCTCTACCTTCTTTTTCTGCTTTCCAGTTGATGCCTACTCTGTGTTATTTTCCTTATTTTGTTTGTCTGGGTTTAATTTATTTTTCTTTTTTTAGTTCCTTAGGATGTAAAATGAGGGTGTTGATTTGAGAAACTCTCCTGTTTTAATGTAACCATTTTACAAGTATAAATTTCTCACTAAGTATGTGTTTCAAGCATCAAATGACCCTAAGTATTCATTTATTTATTTATTTTAATTGAATTCTTTATTAGTAGATTTTATATCCTCATCACAACCACACTTAACATTGAATATTTGTACCAGCATAGAACATGACTTCTTCCTCATTTTTCCATTCCCCTGCCCACCCTACAATGCCCCGCCCCCTATATATGAGTTTTGTTTCTTTTTTTACCATCACATTTTTTCTTTCCTCTCATTACTCACCCTTACCCTTTCCCTTTGAATATTTTCTATTTCATATTATCTGTCATGTATGTTAGAAATAATTTACATCTTCATATTCTGATACTAAAGAAAAGACATGCTATTTCTCCATCTGTGACATCTTTATTTCACTTTTGAGTGTATCCTGAAGGTACACCCATTTTAGTTTAAATGACTCAAATTTATCATTCTTTATGGCAGAATAATACTCCATTTTATTAAAATACACACACATCTTCTTTATCCTATCTCCAGTTGAAGGGCATTTAGGTTGTTTCCAGGATTGGAAAGAAAAAGAAATAACATGTATGTTGGTGGTGGGGGTTGTGGGTGGGTAGGGATATGGGTAAAAATGAGAATTATCTTCTGTCATATACTTGTACAAATTCCCCAGTGTTGAGTGTGATTATGAGTTTAATATAACGTAGACCAGTAAAGAATACAATTAAAAAATAAAAAAAAGTAAAGGGTCAAACACAAATCAACCCTACCACATACTTCCCCACCCAAAACCAAAAATACCTTCACCAATTCCATTTTCCAATCTTGGTGATGGAATTTTTTGAATGTAATTTGTTGTTTTCTATTACTTTAATATTTATGTCTTTGTCATACAACAGACAAGAGTTATCTCTGCCTAAATCTCTTAAAGGCAGCTGGGAAGCCAGTTGTACTACGTGTGTTTTCCAAGATTGCACAGTGTGAGACTTTTTCATCAAATAATTATTTGTAATGAGGCTTAAATGTTCACAATAAAACTGTTCATCAACTCCAATGCACAGAGAATTAATTCAATTGCAAATGTATGAAACAGACTAAATATAACAACTAAGACAATAAATATTTCATTTTATCTTTATAACAATTAACTATGATATACTGTATATTAAAATACCTTCTAGTGAAGACAGGCCAAAAAGTTCCTATAGAAAATTTACTACCAAAAGGTCAATGTGATGAAAATCATCACTCTCTGGGGATAAGTACAACAAACTACTGAAAAACAACCTAACTTGCACCAAACACTAACTAGAAAATAAACTATAATTATCAGTTATTACTATTACCAAAAAATACTAGAAATCCAATGAGTGCATGTCTATAATATAATGAAATCCTATTTTACTTTCTCACCTTCCACTGGGCCCAAAAATCAAAGGCCATTCAGCAAACTTAATATACAGCAGTATCAGTTCAAAGAGAAATATGTCATATAAATTCTTTGGAACTTCTGAAAGCCTCAATTAATTAGCTTATAAGAGACTACATAACCTATGAAATCACTAACCACAGGGTAACTTAAGACTGTTTTAAAGAAACTCAGTGGGTTCTCAACTATTGATTTCATTAATTTTCTTCTAGTAGCAGTTTCTAGGGTAGACCCTTACCAGAAAAAAAATTCATACAATGATCATAAACACTGTATGTTTTGAACTATTTTTCAGCCATCACCAATTTTAGTTTCATTTAAATGTGGTTGGAGATGGCGGTTTTTATTATTTGAATCCTTTTGAATTTCTTGACTCTTGTTTTGATGGCCTTAATTTCATGGCCTAGCATGGAAACTGTTACATGTTCATTCAAGAAAAATTTATGCAACATTGTGCTATGATTATGTTGAATGTTCTCTAGATATCTGTTGGCTCTAGATGGTTTATTAGGGCATTTTTAAGGTCTTTTATTTCCTTGCTATTCTTCTGCTTAGGTGTTCTACTCATCTGTGAAAGAGGAGTACTAAAATTTTCTATTTTTGCTATTTATCTTTTCAGTTTGTTAATATTTGCTTCATATATTTAGGGATTTCAATGTAGGAACATATATATATATATATATATATATATATATATATATATATATATTTATTTATTTATTTTTTTTTTTTTTTTTTTTTTGCTTTTTGAGACAGGGTCTCGCTTTGTAGTTCAGGCTGGCCCTGAGCTCACTATGGTGCCCAAGCAAGCCGCCGCAAACTCAGCAATCCTCCTGTCCCTGCCTCCCGAGTGCTGGGATGACAGGCGTGAGCCACCACGTCCGGCATTAGGAACATACATATTAATAATTATCTTCCTGCTTAACTAAACATTTTATGTTTATATATTATTCTTATTTGCACCTTATAATAGTTTGTCTGTTTTTAAAAATTTTTTACTTAAAATATCTTTTGTGTTATATGGGTACAGACTCCTCTTTTCTCTCTAGATTACTACTGGAAAGAAATAATTTTCCATACTTTCAATTTCAGCCAGTGCATAGCCTTAGATCTAAAATGAGTTCACTTAATATGGCCTAGAGTTGTGTATTGTTTTTAGTCTATTCAGTGAGCTTATGACATTTCATTAGGAAGTTTAATCAATACAGATTTAATAAAATTAGTTATAAAGAATGATTTATAATACTATTGCAATTTTAGAATGACCATTCTCTATATCTTATAGCTTTTTGTCCTTTATTTCCTCATCTTCTATTTTACTTCGTATTTAGCTGAATATTTTATTGGTACATTTTATTGGTACACTATACACATCACAATTACACTTCACATTGAGATTTTGTATCAGTATAGGACACAACATAATTCTCATTTCCCCCTCCCCTACCCACACTACCTCCCCCAACCCCTATTTACACATTGTTTCCTTTTTGTAGCATCAATTTTTTTCTTCCTTTATTATTTACCCTTAAGCCCCATTACCTTTTGAATATTTATTTACTCTTTCATAATATCAATCATGTACTCTAGAACACATTTATAAATTCAGTTGCTCATATCAGAGTAAATATATGATATTTGCACATCTGTGACCTATTTATTTCACTTCTGAGTATGATCTGGAGGTACGTCCATTTGAGTATAAATGATTCAATCTCATCATTCTTTATGGCAGAGTAATACTCCATTTTATAAAAAAAAAATCCCACACTTCTTTATCCAGTCTAGAGTTGAAGGGCATTTGGGTTGTTTCCAAGATTTAGCTATCACAAACTGAGCTTCTGTATTTAGCTGAATTTTAACTTTGATATATATTACTTCTTTTTCATTTTTCCTTTTTTTTTATATTCTTCAGGTATTTTCTTATCATTGTCTAAGCCAAATATAGAATATCTTCTTTATAAGGATTTATTTTAAAATTTTAGTTACTTAACTTCAATTGTATACAAGATTTCTAATCCTTTAAAACTTTGTTTCCTCCCTCACTTTATTTACTTTTATTGTTTGTTTGTTTTTGTTTTTCAGACAGGGTCTCACTTTGTAGTTCAGGCTGGCTCTGAGCTCACTCTGTAGCCCAGGCAAGCCTCAAACTCAGCAATCCTCCTGTCTCTGCCTCCCGAGTGCTGGGATTACAGGCATGAGCCACCACACCCGGCACTGTGGTATGTGGTATTGATGGCTGGTGGGAGTGAGTCACCACACCCAGCGTTGTATGTGGTTACCGGGGATCGAACTCAGGACCTTGTGCTTGGGAGGCAGGCGCCAGAACCACTGAGCTAACTCTCCAGCCCACTTTATATACTTTTTATAACAAATCCCTATATATTGTGTCCCAATTATCATAGATTAATGCTTATTTTTCTGATTTTTGTCTTTTATGTACAGGAATGACAAGTGGAGTTACTCACCAAAATATAACACCACTTTTGTATTATTTTGGTTTGTTTTGAGACAGGGTCTCACTTTGCAGTTCAGGCTGGCCCTGAGCTCCCTATGTAGCCAAGGCATACCTTGAACTCATAGCAATCCTCCTGCTTTTGCCTCCTGAGTGCTGGGATTACATGCATGAGCCACCACACCCAGCACTGTGGTATGTGATACTGATGGGTAGTGGGTGCGAGTCACCATGTCCTGTATTGTTGTATGTGGTTATAGGGGATTGAACTCAGGACGTTGCACTTGCTAGGAAGGCACCAGAACCACTGAGCTAAATCCTCGCCCCAACCACTTTTGTTTTATATTTGCCTCTACTAGAGTGCTTTATATTCTCATGCAATGTTTAGTTATTATCTTATTAACATTCTTCCTTTTCTTCATTTATTAGGTTTATTGGTACATTTTAGATGTACATTGTGGTCACATTCAACATTATACATTTGTACCAGTACATAGTATATCTTAATTTTCATTTTTGCCCATTCCTCTCCTCTCCCTAACAGTCCCCATCCCCTATACGCATAAACTTTGTTTCCCTTTTTTGTTGTGTTTATCATCACAATTTTTTCTTTCTCTTTTTACTGTCCCCTACTTCCCTTTTCCTTTTTCCCCTTGAACATTTTCTTCATACTTTACAATACCTATCATACATTCTGGGCATCATTTACAGCTTCTGTTTCTCATAATAGAAAAATAATATAATATTTATTTAACTTATGACTATGTCCTCAGGGTACATCCAATGGAGTATAAAATTATCTAATTTTTCATTCCTTATTTCTAATTAATACTCTGTTTTGTAAAAACAAAACCAACAAACAAACAGAAACATCTTTATGCAGTCTCCAGTTGATGGCCATTTGGGCTGTTTCCAAGATTTAGCCATTAAAAATTGAGTTGTAGGGCCGGAGGGTTAGCTCAGTGGTTCCGGTGCCTGCCTTGCAAGCGCAAGGTCCTGAGTTCGATCCCCGGTAACCACATAGAATGCTGGGCGTGGAGACACGCCCACCAACAATCAACACCGCATACCACAATGCCGGACGTGGTGGCTCACGCCTGTAATCCCAGCACTCCGGAGGCAGAGACAGGAGGATTGCTGAGTTCATGGTGGCTTGCCTGGGCACTATAGTGAGCTCATGGCCAGCCTGAACTACAAAGCAAGACCCTGTCTCAAAAGAAAAAAAAAATTGAGCTGTACATATGTCACTGTGATATGAATCTTAATTATTTCATTTAAATACCTAACAGGGAAATAACAGGGTCAATGGGACCTCTAATCTTGAGTTTTGTGGAATCTCCACACTGATTTCCATAGTAGTTGCATGAGTCTACATTCCCACCAACAGTGGAGAGAGGCTTCTTTCTACTCACCGCCCCACCAGCATGTGTTGTTGGTTGATTTCTTGGTAGCAGTCGTTCTGTCGAGTGAGGTGGAATCCCAGTGTTGTTTAATCTTCATCTCTCGAATGGCCAGTGATGTTGAATATTTTTCCTGTTTCTTCACTATGTTTACTTCTTCATCTGAAAAATATTCATTTCAGATGCCCATTATTGAGTTGGGTCTTTGAGAAATTTCTTGTAAAGGCTACGTGGTAATGAACTCTTTGCTTTTTTTTTTTTTATCTTGCAATGTCCCAATTTATCCTTTATTTTTAGTAGTCTTATTTGAAGTTGATAGGATTTTTTTCAGTTTTTTAAAAATATTTCATCCAATGACTTTAAAGTGTCATTTGTACTTCTTTTGCTCTTACTACCTTGCAGTTTTCATACACTATATTCCACATCCCTTCCTTATACAGTACATTCCCACCTGAGATCTACAGTATGCCACCTTCATTCCAGTATGAGTTCTGAGTTAGGCAATTCAGAAACCAGGTCTTTGGGCAGTGCACAGACAGGCCAGGGTGCTTAAAAATTTTTATTTCTTTGTTTATATCTTGGGTCAGTTGGGGACTCGGACTCCTTTTCTTTTTAACAATACATTGGAGGGAATGTGAGACAAGGACACCCGAAAATTCCCCAATATTTTCCACCATTTTGTATGAGGCTTTTTCATGATTGAAAATTTATTTGGATGCTTCATAAACTTGATTACTTTTCACTAGTTCCTTAAAGCTATTTCACTTACCTCAAATTTGTTTACCTGATATTTCAATGAAAAGACAAGTGCTTCCTGATGTCTCATCTTGCTGATTTACATCTGATCCCTATGCATGGAATCTGTACATTCTCTTTTACATGTATACATGAGACAATATTTTATATTATTTGAGTATTTAATATGTGTTCAATGCTATTATAATCTCATACTGTGCTGCAGTCATATGAGATACATTATTTTTGCATTTAATAACTGAAGGAAAATTAAACCTTCAGAATTATGTAATTTTCATAGATCATACAGAGTTCAGAGCCAATATTTGAATCTATTTCCACCAGAGTTTGAATAATTTTGTTCACTATATTCAGAACAGTATACAGTAATAACATATTGACTCCATTCGTTCTTCCATTCACTTTCTACACAAGATTATGGACACATACTTGACAAGTGATTTATATTTTTTTTTATCTGGGAAGGTATATAGATGATAACTACATAAGATAAATAGGTATAAGCATATATTTATTTACTATCTCTTCATAATAGGAACGTTAAAAGAAAAATTATTCTAGAGAATAACTTTGTGCTTAGCCTAAAGTACACTACTCAAACAATAGCAGAAGTTAAAAAAAATTAAGAACACATGGAAAGCAGCTTCCAAATGGAGAACCTGTCAATAAGCAGATCACCAGGGAGTCAATCAGATAGCATGCCTAGGAGCCTGTGGTGAGAAAAATAGGATAAATCTGAAACTGAGATTTTCACCTGCCAAGTCTATTTCAGGGTAGAAATGTGGAATAAATTTTTTTGAGACAGGGTCTCGCTTTGTAGTTCAGCCTGGTCCTGAGCTCACTATAGAGCCCAGGTAAGCCTCGAACTCAGCAATCCTCCTCTCTCTGCCTCCCAAGTGGTGGGATTACAGGCGTGAGCCACCACACCCGGCGAATAAATCAATTTTGAAACCACAGAAACCAAAAGACCAATTTATAACAATTATTGCACTTTATCCAATTTGACTAATATTTCACTTTTCCACCAGCAATTATTATAATCTTCATAGGTTTGAGTGCTGTTGCCTGTAAAGTGACACCTCGAAAGCCATTATTATACCAAATATATAATGCGTGAGACATCACTGTTGCTTTTTATTCGCTGAGGAAACATCAGATATGGATACAGACACAAACTGTGCCATCACTCATTTTGCTAAAATGCTTTCATATAGAGAATTCACTATGGTACTGGAACGTTTATGAAAAATATACATTTTCAGATGTTCCTTTGACATTTCCATTTCATTTTAGTAGTTTTGTTCTTCATATGTGACACATGATTGTAGCAACATTGGTTGTTACTGACTCACATATGAGGAACTATAGCTCTGACTTTTGAGGGATATCAAAAAGATTTATACATAAGTCCTTTATTAGTGTCTAAATATTTAAATATGTTATTTCTCACTAATGACTGAACTCTGATATGTCTAGATTTGCCACCTTTTCTACATATGATTTGTGGATCATAGACATCAGAATTGGTTGAAGTACTTGATAAATAGGTCATATCTTAAATGAGATAAGATTATCAGTGCAAGGAAGGGTACAAAGAATTTGATTTACAAGTTTGTATAAGATGAATCTTATGTACAAACATTTGAGAATCATCACATAAGATTCTCTGAAGAGTTCATGTTGTGCTATAGAAATCCCATAGTTTTCTTCCTGGCATCATATTCTAAAGGAATGTTTTTATGATAATAATAATAAAAATAAAATAAAATAATAATGAAAATAAAATTAAAACTTACTGACCACCCAATTACCAGAAAGAGATAAATGATACCAGATTCCCAGGGAAGGAAAAGTTGAGCATGTACTGTATATCAGTTCCTGCACTGAGACACACATGATGTTCACACCAACCTTGTAGTGTAAGTAAACTTTCATTTTTATTTTGTAGATGTGGAAACTGAAAAGATATAAGATGAAGTAACAGGTCCCAAATCATGGATAAATGGTGACAAAAATAGAACTGAAATTTTTCTGTCTCATTCCAAATCCCATGATGTTGTTATTTATACTATTTCATCCTCAGGAGAAATTTTGTATCAACTGTTGCTGGGTACTTATCACTGTATTGGCTGTGTTCACATGGCTCCATTAAACCTTGTATAGTGGTTGCTGAATCTTGATTCATGGTGCAGTGCTGCGGTTAAGGGTGTGGCTAATACATCAGTCCACTGATTATTTCAGTACTGTCCTAATCCCGGTAGCCTAGGTGAAGTATAAAACTGATAGAAAGAAAACAGCTAATGCCTTTATTGCTTTTGCTAACATAGAGGCCCCCAAAACTGTTTCTTCTTTGCAACACCCTTCTGCCATGTGCTCTGCCTTGGATCCAGCCAGTTTTGGACTGAAATTTTCAACTCAGACCTAAATACTTCCTTTCCCCTTTCACTTGATATACGAGTTTTTCATCTCAGCAATGAGAGACAAATAACTAACACACCACTACCTTACATACTCCTTATGAGCACTGAATCATAGAATACATGGAAAGCCTTAACATGAGGATTGAAAATGCTAATCATTTTTCTTTTTTTTTTTTTTTAGAGAGGGTCTCGCTTTGTAGTTCAGGCTGGCCCTGTGCTCACTATGTAGCCCAGGCAAGTCTCAAACTCAGCAAACCTCCTCCCTCTGCCTCCTGAGTGCTGGGATTACAGGCATGAACCACCATGCCTGGCGAAAATGCTAATCATTTTATCTGTGACATTATACTCAAAATAAATCAAGTTGCTGATGTGTTATTTTTTTCATTCTTGCCAACATGTAATTGCATGTAATTTTAAAGAACAAAAGGAAAATTCCAGTATATCTGGAAATACCTAAAACAAATTGGTGAATGTAGTCTACTCTTTAAATGAAGACAGGAACTTTCTCCAAAGTAAGGTTAAACTTTGGAAGGGTTGGTCATGAAGTTAGAAAATATTTCTCTCAAGTTTAATTCTATGATACAGGTGATGGGGAATGAGAATATTTTTCAGGTAAAAGCCACCAAAAGTTCTTTGGTGAAAATATTCTACAGTAGAGGTGGTGAAGAGAATAAAACTGAAAAAGAAAAAATAAACAATAATATCCCATTCATGAAACACTGCACAAACCAGGTCCTCCTAATAAGGTCAACATCAGATCCTATCTAGTCATTTTGTTCTCTTTGAGAAACCTCAAGCACCACACTCTTTCAAGGACCCACCTAAGGTGCCTCTAAGTCTAAGCATTTAAAGTTAAGCTTATAGGATTTTTTTTTTTTTTGAGACAGGGTCTCGCTTTGTAGTTCAGGCTGGCTATGAGCTCACTATGTAGCCCAGGCAAGCCTCAAACTCAGCAATCCTCCTGCCTCTGCCTCCCGAGTGCTGGGATTACAGGCGTGAGCCACCATGCCCAGCGCCTATAGAATTTTTATAGTTACACAAAAGTTTTTCAGTTGGTACAGACACCTCCTATAAAGTACCTCCTAGTACTTCTCAGCTTCCCTGTCACAGAGATAAGTTACCTGCTACCTGCTAGTTCAAAGGAGGAGAGGTTTGTTTTGACTTATGGTTGCAGAAGATTCAGTCCATGCCTGTCTGGCTCCGAAGGCAGGAACATCATCACAAAAGGTCATGGGAAAGCAGAGTTCCTTACTTTATGGAGGTCAGGAAGAAAAGCAGAACAGTGCCAGAGAAGGGGCCAGGGCCAGGGCCAGGGCCAGGATATAATACTCAAGGCCACACTGCTATGACCCCTCAGACACACCCAAAGTGTGCTTTAATAATACTCTAAATGGCTCTAAACTAAATCAAGTTGACAATCCAGTCTACCACAACCTCTTACCCAGTTCAGTTTCTCTTGCATTTATGTGTGGCACATAAATGTATGGCACATGTGTTACAATTAATGGACTGATATTGACAATTATTAACTACAGCCCATACTTTACACATATTTCTGAGTTTTTATTCATGACACTTCTCTGGTCCAAAATCGCATCTGCAGACAGGCATTACGTTTATTCGTCCTATTCCCTCACACTCCTCCTGGCTGCAATATTTCCTGCGGTTTTCTTTTTTGGTTGTTACTTTAATAACTTCAGTAGTTTTAAAGATTTTCACTTGATTATTTTATAGAATGCTCCTGTTCGGGATATATTAAATGATTTTTAAATCTAGGACTAAGGGAAGAACAATACAGAGGTAAATTACTATTTCTATCATGTGATATGAAGGGTAAATATTATAAACTTCACTCTCACTGCTGATCCCAATCTTGGTGAAAAAGTATTTTTGAGTTTTCTCTACCATAAAGTTACTATTTTACTCCTTTTCATATGCAAACATTTGAGACTGAGTCACTATGTGCGTATTTCATGAAGGGAATATGAAGTTCTTCCTCCCTCAGAAAAAAAAAATAAATATATAAATCCCTGGGATTTTCCTGCATAGAATATTTGGCTATGCAACTCATGTAATGTCATGTTTTTATATCAACGTAGATTTAGGGCAACTTACTTTTTTTAACTATGGTTTATATTCCATTATTAATTTGTTCGTGTTCTTGATTTGCAAACTTGTATACACACAAAATCTGATGAAAATGCTTCTATCTTCACTACTCCTAATAGATAAATGGGATAAGCCATGCTTCAATAAATGGGCTAAACTATAATACATGGATAAAATGAAATGAAATATTGTTCAGTAACAAAAATGGGATCTTAGATTGTGAAATGGCATGAATCTATCTTAAATGGCTATTGCTACTTAAGAGAGGTCAACATGTTACTTCAAAACACTGATACATGTAAGCATCTTTTTCTTGTGCAACTCTAAGATGAAGATAAAACTGACAAATTGTGGGAAGTGGCTCAGCATGGTGTAATGGGACCAGGCATTTATGCCTGGGGTTTTGGGAATAACTCCTGAGTCGGGGGTCTGCACTTTATGGTGCTGCCCCGAATATACCAGAGGACCTGCTCTAACAAGGAGCTGCCCTGGTTTACCACCAGAAAACATGTTCTGGCTCTGGGAAAATTCCCCTATTCCTGTGCTGGGCCCTCTGACCATTGTCTCTCAAGTTAGCAACGTATTGTTTCTCTTCCAGTTCTACATGGGCTAAGACAGAGTTTCATAGAATTAGCGGAATGATGGATATACTTATTCTTCTGGTCTTATTTCTATTGAAAGTGAAGCATTAACAGAAAGTAGTACAGGGAAGTTAGAGTTAGGGAAAAGTTTTAAGAGAATTGTAGTTTAACATTTTGAGAAATTGATTCCAGTCTTATGATCATCATGTTTATAGTTACCATTTGTTTCTGTTCTCGTTTCTAAGAAATGTACTTATCTCTTGCTTACCTGCTTTTGTATCTACCAACCAAACGATAAATGCATAAGATCATAGTAACTATTATTGATGTCACGTTACCCTTCTAAATCAGTATAAATATAGCCTGATCAATAAACACGGCGCCTGCCCGGTACTGACTGACTGACAGGTCCTCCCGATCCCATCTTTGTCTGTCTTTGTCTGTCTTGTGTTTTCTTTTTTTTTTAATTGAATTCTTTATTGGTACAATTTATATACATCTCAAAATCACATATAACATTGGGAAATTTGTACCAGTATATGCCACAAGTTAATTCTCATTTTTACCCATATCCCTACCCACTCCCCGCTCCTCCCCCCTTATATATGCTCTTTTATTTTCTTTCTGTATCATATTTATTCCTTCCCCTCATCACATTCCCACACCAAGTTTCCTATAGAAATATTCCACTCTATAAAAGCTGTCCTACTTTCTAGAACTCATTTGCATCTACAGATGTTCATGCCAGAGAGAAGATCCGGAAATTGTCTATCTGTGATCTATTGAT
>PVIC010045348.1:0-14667 GCA_004025085.1 Thryonomys swinderianus
AAAAAAAAAAAAAAAAAAAAAAAGAATGTACAGCTCTTCCTTCTCAATCCCTTAGGAGGTGGATTTGCTTTACCTCCTCATTCCCTCTTCTCTCTCGCTTTGCTGGACTTTTGATGAGTAGATACATTTAAGTCCATAGTGTTTGATAAAAGACAAGTTTTATTACTTTTTTTCTTCCTTTTAGTTTATTAGTACATGTGAAGGAAAGACAAGAAAGGGGATGAAAAAAGAATTAAGATCAGTTATGCATGAGTACCAATATCCCACAAGGAATACAAACATTATGAAGGATTGTATTTTGAAACAATCATTTATTTATCCTTCCTTCCATTACCCTCTTTCAATTCTTCCTACTCTTTCCCCATGTTCTCATAAATTGGCTTTGTTCCTCACTACCTCAAAGGAAGAAAATATCAGGGGAAAAAATAGACTGTCTCTGTTGATCTTTGTGCCTCATTTCTAACAATAGTCCTCAGGATTAGGGAAGCTCTCAGAGGTCTTGAATAAAGAAAGATTTCTTTTAGTCTCTAAAGAGAATCCCTAGTGGGGAAATATCTAGGTGCAAAGGGACTTGTACCTCAAGTATTTGGCAGCAAGTCCTAGGAGAAGGGAGGAAATTGGCTACAGACCAGGCCACAAAATCCTTATCCAGTGTCACCCTGCATAAAGCCGAGTGTAGAAGTAGCTGACAGTCACCATTCCTAAAGTATGGAGAAAACAGAAATACAAAAGAGAGCAGGTGTCAGAGGCCCCGACAGCATTCTGCCCTAGTCTTTACATTGTACAAGATCCAAAGTGTGACACAATCCTGGGGAGACTTGGGGAAACCCCAGAAAGTACTAAAATTAGGGTTTCTTTCCACTAGCCTAGCAGAATAAAGCTTGCAGTCAGAAATGAAAATCCGAAGTTGATTTACTAAAATGGAGAAAATTGTTAAATGCATTATCCCTCCTGAAGAGTCTCACATATGCTCCCTGTCCCGAGCGTGTTATGTGGGCATCACCCTGTACAAGCAAATCCAGTTGGAATCCACTTCACAATTTGGGAGAATTCAGTAATTGTTCATCGAATATTATTCCTTGCCAGCTAAGTGTCCTTGAGGCACCTGAGGCCATGTGTGTCATACCTGGCACACAGCAGCCTCTTTCAATACTGCTGGCTGACTGAGTGACCAGCATACTTAATGAAACCTGAAACAAATCCCTTCCTTTGTTTGACTGTGCTAGTTTGAAGGCAGAAAGACAGAAAAATTATTCGAATTCACAATACGTGAGCTAAGAATGGGCACTTAATCTCAGCTTTTTTCCAGATCCATTTTCCTCACCTTACGCCAAAGATCTACCCTGAAAGTGTCCAATCCTTTCACCAGAGAACTAACCTTGGAAGGCAAACAGCTGGTCTGTGTGGTTTCACAAGGACTGTAAAGGCATTAACGGTTTTGAAGTCTTAGGACCACTGTGAATCCTGGGCTGCTACATTTCAAAGTGAAAAGTTTGCCCTTAGCAGCAGCTGTGCTACAACCAGGCACGTCAGGGTGTGAGCCAAAATTGGAAGCAGCCTTTCAACAGCCCTGTTTTTCATTATTTTTCACATCTGAGTTCATGGTGCTAAAAATATTTTACATTCCCTTTTGATAATTCAGGGGAGCAGGTATGACACTGAGCAATGGCTGACTAGCAGCCACCTTCCTCCTGGAGGCTAAGGATGAGCTGGAGAATAAGTGTGGCTTTCAGAGTGGGCAGCCATTTTGGATCCTGTCTGTCACTCTGCTCCTGCCTGAAACACACTTCACACGATGGTTTCTGCATCTCTTCTTGCCTGAAAGTGACACAATTTCATATTTCAGATTTTTAGCTGTTGCTGCTTTAAAGTACTAACTTGCCACCCACCTACAAATCCTGTCCTGTCACTTTCTCTTAAAAATATATTTTAAATGGGGTTTGAAATTTGAGAAGCAAGAACACGGGGGTGAGATATAATTTCAATACATAATCACAAATGGAGGAGTTGTGATATTGGAGCTTATTTCAGTATCAATCCCGAATGCCTGAGGGGAAAACCTTCCTTGCTGTTTCAAATCCTAAATATATTTGGCTGGATGGATAGATGATTTTAGCACTTACTACACATATTAAACAACAAGTCAAAAGAACTGAAGAGTGAAATCAATTTTTACTGTTTACTACTAATAGAATGCCAAGAGCTCTGCAGACAGAGACTAACGAGAAACTCATGTCTTTATTTTTTTTAAAGACAGCAACTAGAAATGAAAAATCACATGGCCAAGATTTCTAATGAGTTAGGAACATGACTGAGACAAGAACAGAAGTTCTCTGTCTAAGAAGCCTGTCTAGGATCTAGACAGCTCTCTTAATGCATATTTAGATCACTCAAAATTAGTTTTATCTCTGAAATGTTCCCTTTTCCCTGAATGCCCACATAGTTATGGAGGTCATAGCCGCACCTGTCTTCTGTGATACAAATCCCCCATTCTGACCTTCGTTTGCAAAGAAAACAAGCTTCCCACTCCTTTTCTTTTGCCCTACCTGTTTACTCTGTCATCTCTAGAATTATATCTAGCATGGAGCCCATCTACCTACCTCTTCTGCTTAGCCTGTGGATGGAGGACAAAGTGCCCAAGTCCACTGCACTTCAACTTCCTCCTCTCACGAATGAAAGTGATAGTAGTTCCAACTTCATGATAATCTTAAAAGATAAAATAAATACTTCAAGTTTAAGGATATAACCTAATTTTGATGCACATAAAGCATTAAATGTTCCTAATTATTATCTTTGAAGACTCTGAAGGGTTTTTCTTATGCATAAACACACACACCTTGCTAAATTTACAGAAATGCTCTTTTTATTAGATATATCTCAATTATTATGAATTGGAAGATTAAGGCATATCTCTTTTTTGTGTGACGAACCCATTTAGTATGATGAACTTCATTTCTCCTAAAGTTCCCGGATGGGGCAGCCTTTGTGAGTTACCCACTTTCTAGCTTCTTCGTCAAACTGTCATAAGAAGCTCTTAGGCAACACCACTGACTCTGTGTTAAACACCAGTGACCTAGAAATTCTGCCAGGAAGTCCTCTCTGACAACTTTGCAGCTAGTCAGAGCTAATTTGGGCTCTTCCAATATATGTATAAGCAGTCATAGTGGCTGATGACTTTTCAAGTGCAGCTTTCTTGGTAGAAGATTCCCTAAGGAATTACAAAGCATGATTAAAACTCAACAAACCTGACCAGTGCTGCTTTCCTCTCTTCTGTCTACGCTTTCTTCTCCTAGGCTGGAATTTAAAACCAGGAAACTTCCAAAAGTTATGAAAACAGTAGATTTCTATGGCAAGGAGTCTGTCATCCTCAGCTAAAAGGATGGTTGTTAAGATAAACAAAAACTTTATAAAATTAGTGCAGCAATCTCAGCTTCAGGGCAACAATAAAATCAAGTTCACTGCTACTCACACATGGCTATTCATTAAATGGCACCCATAAATTCCTCATCCATGTTTTCCAGGGACCTTAGCCCAGCCCAGAGGCAGTCAAGTCATGTCTTACAAATCTTCAATAGTATATTTTTAGCATGGCCTATACCTCCGCCATTTTTGACCCTGAAATCAAAGCAGTTCACCTCATAACTCTGGTTAGACTAAATAGATTTTGAATATTCACTTAATCCTAACCTGTTCCCCAACAGTCACAAATTACCAAGTGATCATCCCCTATTTACTCTCTGCATTGTTTCTCTCCTCACTAAACTCCATCCCAGTCCTTCTCTTTCTCCTCATAAAATCTCATGCCCTTGCCTTTTTCTATCCTTTCAGCTCCATATAAGCCGTTATTGAATGTCTACATGAAGTAAATGATCAGATTCTGTGCAAGTTTATTAGGAGAGAGATCTTATCAAGAATGTTCAACATATTCTTAAGCATAGTGAAGCTGTTGCTCTGTTAGCATTTTGCTAGGTACTGTGGGAGATATGGTGCAAATACAAGGTACAGGCTTGGCTTTAAGATGCTTGGAAATATTAATAATCTCTAATGCACAACAGCCCCATTCTACTATGTTTTAAGAAAGTTATTAGTAACTTCTACATAAAAAGAATAATTTTATTGCCTTTATGGTGGATACTAACTAAATTTTCCATTTCTCAACATTGACTCAGCAAAATCATCAAGCTTCTCTAATAATAAGTGAATCGTTGGATGATAGAAGCCTTCAGATAATATAACAAGGTTGTAAAACGTAGGTGTGTGCACAAATGAATAAGTAGCTTTTCTCTAAGTAGTGATGTGAAACCTTTTGCAAATTCATGATTAAAAACTTACATCTGTTTCTTGTATTCATTAAGTGGCAAAATGCCACTCAATGCCACTTAATTTTGCAAATTCATGATTAAAAACTTACATCTGTTTCTCGTATTCATTAAGTGGCAAAATGCCATTTTGGACAGCTCTGTACACCTACTGTTTAACTTGATTCCATCTGCAGCAATTTGAATGGTCTCAGTTATACAACATGTTTACTCATTTAGCTGTAGCTGGTGATTTTAAAAGTATGTTTTTGGAACAAACATAATATCTAGAAGTAAAGAAAACATCCAAAAGAAAAACATTATTTTTAATGCTTAATGAACATTATTTTTAATGTTTTGAGTCCTATAAAATATTAAATACACTGTACTTCCCAGAGAATCCTTTTTTTTTTTTGAGACAGGGTCCCGCTTTGTAGTTCAGCCTGGCCCTCAGCTCACTATGTAGCCCAGGCAAGCCCCGAACTCAGCAATCCTCCTGCCTCTGCCTCCTGAGTGCTGGGATTACAGGCATGAGCCACCACGCCCAGCACTGAGGTATGTGGTATTGATCGCTGGTGGGCGTGAGTCACCACGCCCAGTATTGTATGTGGTTACCGAGATTGAACTCAGGGCCTTGCGCTTGCAAGGCAGGCACTGGAACCACTGAGCTAAATCTCCGGCCCCCCAGGAAATCCTTTTAAAAGACTGGAAATATCTATTAAGAGCCATTCCAAGGCTGAATCTAATTGGATAAGTTTCAACTCCACGTTGCCCAAGCACTGATAACTCTCCATGAATTCCTCTTCCCTTTGGAAAAGTAGAATGGTGCTTCTGCTCATCCAGTAATGACAAAGATGGCTAAATAAATACTCCCACTCAAGGAAAATGAAGGGGTTTTTTGTTTTGTTTTGTTTTGTTTTGTGTTTTTGCTATACTTCTCAGTGTGTCTTACAAACTGAGACATAATTTTGTAGTAAGGCTTGAGACTTTGAGTGGCAAAATAGAATGCAATTGTAAAGAACTTCCTGTGAAATGTCACAGAGATGAAGAGAAGGTTCTTAGATTACTTCTGACAATGATTCGGTGTGGGAACACTGGCAGCGCCTAGGAGAAGGAACTTTATCTAAATGACTTCTGGAGCCCCACTGTGTCGCAATATTAATGAATTCTGCACTAACAGTGTGACCGTGTTTTTAAAAAGTATCTTGCTGTCCAGATTTGCTAAGGAGATAACATGTGAAGCAAATCTGAATTTGAGTGTAGATCCTTATCACTCACACTATAATTCAACAGGTGAAACAGAAAGCGGGCTTTTGAGAAACGATGGCTGGCCACAGGACACAACACCTCATGAAATTTCTCGCTGGCGAAACCCTCCGGCTCCGCTGAGAAGGTCTCATTTGCTGAGCTTTCACAGATGTAGAAATATGGACTCAGCAGTTTGCAAAGCCAATTGGCAGTTTCAATCGTGTCACTTACAAGAAGAATTTGACAACCAATTCAGAAATGAATTGTGCTCCTTTCCTCTCTTGATTCGCGTACCTTACCGGACTTGTTCTGCTTGTTCCAAGTAGGACATCGTTTTTGTTGGTAACATATTCAGTTCCTTACAGATGGCAACGCTCTGAGATTTTGGGTGAAGGAGAAGAGTAGATATTAGAAATAAAAAACATGTCTTTTATTTGATAATGAAAATTAATGTGCTAGTAAGACAACATTTTAATACAGTCTATGTTGAATAAGTTTTCTTTTCTCATTTCAAACTTATAGGAAAATAATTATATTAATAGCTCTTATCAAATGCATCATATAGAGAGTGTCAAAATGATGAAGCTAAACTAGACTGAGTGAACAAAAATATCCTAAAGAAGATCTGGAGCAAGGGACTTAGCTCAGTGGTGCTTCCATCTGCCTTCCAAGTGCAAAGTCATGAGTTCAACCCCCAATACTGCAAAATAAAAAGAGAAACAAGACAGAAAGAGAGAGAGAGAGAAGAGAGAGAGAGAGAGAGAAACTTGTACCTCCTCATCTATGAGTAATGATCCATCAGGTATTGTATACTTCTTAAGGCAGTTACAGTGGTCAAAGAATCCATTACATTTCAGCAATGTGCATGAAAATGCTTTTCAAATAAACAAAAGAAAAAGTGTTCCTTGATGGAAAAAGAATAAGAAAATTTGAAACTGGCAGCTAACTAGAGAGGGAGCTGGGACTCAGGTTAGCTGTCAGTGTTATCCAGAATCTCCTCTCCACACCCTGTTAGCCATTCTAATTTCTCTTTGTGGACCAGTTATGAAACCAAGATATCAACTGTGAAAGCATGAACTCTACACTCAGGCCTTTTAAAAAATAACATATTTATAATCATTTTTTTAAGTTGCAGACTGAAAAATACAGGGCCTCTGTTTCTAAAACAAAGCATATAGCAGTGGTAGCCTGTAGCCCAGTGATACCAGAGAAGAGAATATTCTCTAAAACATGCAGGCTTTGACTGAGATCTGATTTTTTAACTTCACCCGTCCCCTCCTCTATCCATCTCTCTCCTATGCCATGGACCACACACAGCCAGCTCAGCTTCCAGCCATCCACTCGGTGGACTCCTTCAGCAGAATTCTGGGCTTGACATTTGTTCTTAACTATGCAGAATTCCAGAGTACGATTTATACTTATGTTAAGTATGCACAGGGAGGAGAATGTCCAGGTAATTGATTTCTTCCTACAGAGTACACGTTGCTTATGCAATACCCCACACTCCAGGTTTGCTTCATTTGAACAACGTTGAGCACTAGATATTCATTACTGGGGTCTTTTACTGATGTGCTCTTACATAGCTGGGCTCCTGTTACCTGGTCTTTCTGTACTTTGCTTTCCCTTCCAAAGCACACTTCTCTTTATTGGTTCTAAATAAAAATTCATCTTGCTTATGAGTGAAAACATACACAGTTCATGAAGCTCACTCCAAATTCAGGGGATGATTCTGTGGGCCGTGCAATCGAGAAGACCTTGGAGATACAGAGTCTTACCAAGTCCTTAAAGCTGATTAAAGGCACAAAAGAATATTTACAGAGGTATGTGTTGTATCAGTTGAGATCTTGGCACTCTATGTCATTTATCTCAGATGATCCAATGGGAGAAACCAGAATGAAGAAAATACTTATAGATGGGTTGGCAGGATTAAGGAAAACTTGTGGATTCTGGGGGCTTCATGGACCAGCAACAACAGAAATTCCTTACTTCTGCCAGGGCTGAAGGAGGAGGGGAAAGTACAGTGACCAAAGCCCAGGGACAGTGGGAGAGGAGGAGCCACCTAATCAGAGCTATAACCAAGGAAGGACACAGCTGCCCCCAGCTGCTGTGTCAGTGCAGGTAGAATGGAAAAAGCCCCCCGTCTGACTGTCCGCTCACTCTCCAAAATCCTGTTGGTGCCTCCCACGGTGGACTGCCAGAGGACAGGAAGGCACGCAAGGCCGTCTGCTCAGGTCAGTTTCCTAGGTGAGGAGGGGAGACTGGAGAAAATAGAGAATAGATCTGGAGGAGAAAAAGAAGACCAACAGTGGCTATAGTGAATCCATTTACTCAGCCTTAATGAATATCTCTATGTTAATACTATGAGTCTCATTTAAAAGGCTCTTGCCTGCATAACAAATATCTGTTGAGAGAGGGAATGAAGGAAAGGTGAGAGAGGAAAAGATACAACGGTTCTATGCCAGGCACTGTACCAACTATACTATGAGGAGTCACAAAGAAATAATAAAAATATGCTGGAGTATCTTACTTATGGCATATATTACTACATAATGCAGAAGGTAGTGTAACCCGTGACAAAACCGTGGTAAGGACTCAACTGGCTTCCCACCTGCCTCCCAGCATGTATCATATACTCTTTCCATAAATGCAGCAACTCTTCTGTACTCATCCTCTAGATTCTCTGAGAAGGCCAATGACCAGTAATTTTTGTGGAACTGAACACAGACATAAATCTACACAGAAGAAAATAGTTAAACGATATAGATCAAGTAAGACTAGCTTTATGCATTAGGCACATACCCCTATAATAATCACTCTTGAAAATAATTGAGACTTTGGGACAGATGATCACACCTACTTTCTTAACTATCTTGCACATGTATTTATTTATTAAAGTCTTTTCATTCAAATACCAAAAAGTAATTTTCTTTACATTGTGTGTATATATATAAAGACCTTGAAGGGAATAGACATTATATTTTGTTTTATGAAGTTACTGTGTGGTTTTTAATTAACTTTCTGTTGTGTGCTGCAAGCAGAAAAAGTGGCCTGCATCTAATCTAATACCCATAAATTTCCACAGATGTTCACGGAATACTGTACAGGCTAGTGGATAAAGCTATTGCTGCATGTTTTCCAGTTCATTACTTTAAAAATTCTGTTTCTACCATGTTCTTTTTTTTTCATGTTCTTTATTAAAAATTTCCATCGACTATTTTTTTTCCAGAGTGTGATTATAAAATAATTCTCTCAGTTTCACTAGACAAAAAAAGGCATCTAATTTGAAACATTTTGTAGATTAGGCAGCCAAGTTAGAAATAGTTCAGTGACTGCTGAATAAAGCAGTAGTGTTAGGACAGTTGTCAAAAGTTGAATTCATAGAGAGTAATTTGATCCAGTGTTTATAATGCACCCCAAAAGAGGGCAATTTCTGAAGGTGGAACAGTGAGGCCTCACTTCCAGAGTAGCCAAGACATTTCTGATTTGTCTGTCTAGGCTCATAAAGCAACCTTGTTCTCCTACTGAAATCTATGCCAATATCCTGAAGGGCACAGCGCTGATGACAGAATTTCAGGAAAACAGCCCGGGCTGACCCAAATTCAAATCTATTTGTGCCACTTACCCTGGTGAGATCTTGGGAGAATTATTTGGGAAAAATACAAATAATATATTCTTATCTAATTGGCACTGGAGCTGAGTCTTAGGAAAAATATAAAGTGGTTTAAATCCCAGAAATTATAGTGGCAACCATGATTATTATCCACAGTTCACTAGAGAAATGTGTTCATAAGTGGGGCTGGTATCAGGGACCCCATAGTTGGTCCCAAACCCAGTCTATGCCAATATTTTCAGTTAGTCACCAAGAGAATGAAGTCCTCCCAACTTATGGTGTCCAGTTTCCTTGCTAAGCACTTTAATTCTCCCTCACACCATTTCTAGCCTCCTTTCTTGGCATGGGATTCCCTATTCTCTGTGTCCCCAAATGTTGATGGATATCCTAGTGTAAACCAATTGGCCCATCAGAAGATCAACAGTCTCTGATTTGAGGTACTTCCTACTATATCTTTTCCTGCACAGTATCTACCTACCGGGGAATAACCTTGAATTACAACAACCCACCCATATTTTTCTACTGTAAATTTGTACTTTAGCATAATAGTAGCTGACTGTGCATGTCAGTAACTGCACCTGGAGGATATAGGAAGCAATCTTTGTGTTTATCACTTGGTAAGATGACTAACAAGATGGGTACGTGTTTGCGAATTGTCAAACTGAGATTTTTTTTTTAACTCACATAATACTCCATCTAAAGGGGTTTTTTTTGTTGTTGTTGTTGTTGTTTTGAGACAGGGTCTCACTTTGTAGTTCAGGCTGGCTCTGAGCTCACTATGTAGCCCAGGCAAGCCTTGAACTCAGCAATCCTCCTGTCTCTGCCTCCCAAGTGCTGGGATTACAGACGTGAGCCACCACGCCCGGCACTGTGGTATGTGGTATTGATGGCTGGTGGGCGTGAGTCTCCACGCCCAACATTGTATGTGGTCACCGGGGATCGAACTCAGGATCTTGCGCTTGCAAGGCAGGTGCCAGAACCGCTGAGCCAACCCTCCTCCAGCCCCATCTAAAGGTTTTGTGTATGTTTACCTGAGCATCACAGGGGTAACACCCATACCACCCTTTGGCTATGTAGACATGTGTTTACCACAGTGGAATGTGGGTGCATCTCACAATAGCTGTGACTGGAGAAAGCAAAAATAAACGTGTCTGTGCATTCACCCACGTGGCAGAAAAACTACAAGGTCTCCACAGGAGCTCCAAAGAACAACAGGTGGGTTTTATTTATGAAATATTCATCACTAAATTTCAATGCATGTAGGATATGTTTTTTAAAAAGTATTGCTTTGATTTTTTTTTTCTGGGATAAGAAGTCAAATTCGGTCTAGGGAACATGCAAAATCAGATTTGCAAGTGTTGAAGGAGACACATGTATAGGGAACATGAAGATGATAGTGACTTTTTGGTCACGTGAACCAAAGTTTCTGTCATAGTGAAATAGAAAGAGAATCAGCTCCATTTCAAGGTTCAGAGGCACATGTGCAAGCTAACTCCTGGATTTTCATTTGTTGCTATTTCTATTCTCTCCAGTCTGTACTGATTGGAGAATCATCCCCGCTTTCAGGGAGCACGCTACATGTCACATGTTTCTCCATGGATGGATTAAAGAGTTCCGTCTTCCCCCATCTGTGGGCCAAGGATCAGCATGAAAAATATAGTAACTGCCAACCAATAATGTCCTGGTACCGGCTTCAGCATCAGTGAATGGAAAATAGCTAATGTGAAGATGCGAATCAGAACCACCTTTAAATGCTTTCAACTTCCTCTCTCTGTCTCTGTCTCTGTGTCTGTGTCTGTCTGTCTGTCTCTTTTTCTCTCTCTATCTCTTCCTCTCATTTTCTGCTGGGGATAATCTCATAACCTTCAGAAAACTTTTTAAATATTTATGCAAAACAGCATTTGCTTGCTCCATCACTTGTCTATAACCGCCTCCCCCACGCCTGACTTCTTGAGCACTTCAATCCCCTTTCTTTTTCCATTTTCTCTTTGACTTTTGTAGGTAGCCCCACAATTCAGACATGGTCCTTTTGGGAAGAACACAGGTTTAGAATCACACGTCAGCGTTAATCCTGGTGATGTCACTTACGAGTTGTATGGCTTGGGCAGAATTTTAAAACCTTTCTGAACCTCACTTTTGTCATCTGAAAACAGAGACGATTGTAGAACCTCTTCTGCAGGGAACTGGTGGAATTGCTTTAGCTCAGGGACATTGTTTGTAAAGAATGAAAGACTTCATAAGTGGATTTCCTTTCCCTCTTCATAAAGCATGAGAATCTAGTGAAATGTCTCAGGCCAGGCAGCCTCCTGAGTAGGAAAGAAATTCATGAGAAAGCTAGCCTTAACTTGCACATCTGTCTGGGCTTTCTGCATTTAACATTCAACTGTGGTTAAAGGAAACTGAAATGCCTGAGGTAAAAGATGTTCATAGAAAACTAGAGACTACTTTTAAGTTGCCAGCTCACCACAAAAGAAGACAAGCACAGCTTATCCCCAGCAAGGTGAAGGAAACGAACAAACTGTAAGTGGAGTACAGTGTGAACCAGAACACTGTCAAGGGGAAGGAGGAAGAGAAAGCAGACACCCTCTGGGGAGTGCTGCATCCAAGAGATGTTGCTTGTGTTGTTTTCTAAAACTTGCAATCACCTCCTGAAATCTATTTCCTACCATCCTTCCCAGAGACTGCCTTCTCTATCAAAGCAATATTGTTTTATGTGGCTAAGCTTGTGTTTTTGAAATCTTGTAGGTTGCTGTGGCAACCCAATTGAGCGTGATTAAAAAAAAAAAAAGCACAGATCATCTTGGTGGTTGATAGCAATGGTGACTTCCAGCAGGTGCTAGAAACTCCCTGACAGCATTCATCTATGGGACTGCTAAGGACAAGCCAAGTCACCAGAGCTTCTCTTAGCAATATCCCAAAAGATTTAGAAAGAGGTCAAAAAGGTGAAGCCACCAATAGGCCAGCAAGACTGGCAACCACAGTTTATCTGCAACATTTTGGTGAGAAGAAAATGACTTTCTGACAGCAGCCTGGGTTGACAGCGATGATCCTCCAGAAGCCACTAAAAACAAGACTGCTGGACTAAGCACTTGGCAGTAAACACTACGCAGCACTGGGTGAAATCTCCCACCTTCTCAGGTTGGTTCAAACCCTTCCCTGCTCTGTGTCTTGAACAAGTTTCCTAGTGTTTCTGACTCTCTTTCCTCCCTTCTAAAATTAGACACTGTTTACACTGAGAATTGAGGTACTGGGGCTTTTCCAAATGCCCAGATCATGACTATACACCATAAATGTAAGGACTGCTATAAATGTGTATTCATGACAGCATAAATTGCCAAGAAGGGTCTAAATAGCAGATTCCTTGCATTACAGTAGGGTGGACTGGCCTCTTAAAAATGCTTGGAAGGCCGGGCGTGGTGGCTCACTCCTGTAATCCCACCACTCAGGAGGCAGAGACAGAGGGTTGCTGAGTTCCAGGCTTGCCTGGGCTACATAGTGAGCTGAGGGCCAGCCTGAACTACAAAGTGAGACCCTGTCTCAAAAAAAAAAAATTGCTTGGAAGGAGCCAGGGATTTAGCTCAGTGGTTCCAGCGCCTGCCTAGCAAGTGCAAGGTCCCTGGTTTGATTCCCAGTAACCACATACAACAATACTGGGTGTGATGGCTCACACCCACTGGCAATCAGTACCACATACTACAAATGCTGGGCATGGTGGCTCACACCTGTAATCCCGCACTCAGGAAGCAGAGGCAGGAGGATTGCTGAGTTCAAGGCTTGCCTGGGCTACATAGTGAGCTCAGGGCCAGCCTGAACTACTAAGTGAGACCCTGTCTCAAAAAAAAAAAAAAAAAAAAAAAACAGAGCTTGGAAGGTAAATAGCTGCTTCACACTCATGATCCACTGACTCTCAGTGTCAGACAGTATGCTCAGGAGTAGACAGCAGAGATCTGGTTGGAACAGGAATAACAGATGCAAGTTGTGCTAGCCCAGAGATGTCTAGCAAGGTGTCGCCAGCACAATTCTTTTTTTTTTTTTTTCTTTTCCAGTACCATGGATCGAACTCTGGCCCTTGTGCTTCCAAGGTAGGTATGGTACCACTTGAGCTAAATCCCTGGCACAATTTTTATTCTTATTGCTTTAGAAGTATAAACTTTCCTGATTGCAGGGTTGTCAGCTCCAAATACTGAACACAAGGTTTTGTTTCTTGTGGACTTTTTGGCTAAATCTGGGCAACCCACCAATCAACTTCTGTTGCAGCATATTACTAATAAAATAGAAAATGGAAAAGAAGAAACTTTTTTCCCGTCTCTCATTAATAAGGCACACCACACTTCTAGGCCAAACAGAGGAAAACTAACCCAAAACATGAAAAAATGTATACAATAACAGTCTCTAAGGAGACCAAGTCATGACTCCAAGAAACTGTGAAGGAGAAATAAGTGAGAGAAAGAATAACTTTCTAGAGATAGCCATTTTTCCAGTCCTTTGAGATTTCCTGAAATAATAATTTGAATTTAAAAATTCTTAAATATCTCAACTGGCTTTGCTCCAATTAAGAAGATACATAAATACTCTGCAAGTTCAGTTCCCACTGAGTTAAATTTCCTGTGTTTCAACAGTGAATGTAGAAGAAGGTTCTGGGTATGAAAATATACTCAGTTTTAACAACAACCCACAGTTCAAAAGAAGGTGAAAGAGAGTGAATAAAAATGAGACCAGATACACACATGCATGCATGCATGCACACATACACATATGCATACACATGCATACACCAAAAAAGGAAATACTTACCCTAAATACCAAATGATAGAATTTCAGATGATAGTGAAGGAGATATTAAGCTTATAAGAGTAGCCCATTATCTAATACCCTGAAAAGTACTTGTGAGATCCCTTCTAAGTTTCTCTGATTCAGATCTACTGACAACTATGGAACAGAATGAGCTCTGTAAAGACATTTCAAGTATTAGAAATCATATCATGCTATTCACTGGGCCTCCTACAATGTATTTTTTTTCTGGTTCCAGGGATCAAACTCAGGCCCTTGTGCTTGCCAGGCAGGGGAGTCACCTCTGAACTACATTCCCAGCCCCACACATTACACGTTTCAAATGGCTGCCAACCAAATGCTGAGAACAAGAAGCATAATCTTCCACAGAGCAGGGATTCTTTTGAAATAATAATCATAGCTCTGTTTTGAAAGACCTATCTATCCATCTTTATTTAAGAAACCTTTATGAAATGTTTAGTGTGTTGCTGTCACATTTGTTTATTAGGACTTACTGGGAAGAAAAGAAAGATGAAAGAAAGAAAGAAAGAAAGAAAGAAAGAAAGAAAGAAAGAAAGAAAGAAAGAAAGAAAGAAAGAAAGAAAGAAAGAAAGAAAGAAAGAAAGAAAGAAAGAAAGAAAGAAAGAAAGAAAGAGAGAGAGAGAGAGAGAGAGAGAGAGAGAGAGAGAGAGAGAGAAAGAAAGAAAGAAAGAAAGAAAGAAAGAAAGAAAGAAAGAAAGA
>PVIC010045349.1:0-14657 GCA_004025085.1 Thryonomys swinderianus
CCCCCTTTATACATGCTCTTTTATTTTCTTTCTGTATCATATTTATTCCTTCCCCTCATCACATTCCCACACCAAGTTTCCTATAGAAATATTCCACTCTATAAAAGCTGTCCTACTTTCTAGAACTCATTTGCATCTACAGGTGTTCATGCCAGAGAGAAGATCTGGGAATTGTCTATCTGTGATCTATTGATTTCACTTATTAGTATATCCTCCAGGAATCTCCATTTGCACCTAAATGGATCGATCTTGTCATTCTTTATGGCAGAGTAATACTCCGTTTTGTAAAAAAACCACATCTTCTTTGTCCACTCTCCAGTTGATGGACATTTGGGTTGTTTCCAAGATTAAATCCATTTTGATGTGTGGGAGGTTCACCAAGCCACTGTCTGCTCTGGTCATAGTCTTTCCCTCTGTGGTTAACTATGCTCTTTTCCTCTTTGGTGACCATGGTCCCTGTGTAATGCCACTTGCTTCCTGTCCATGGCTCTGTTGTGCATGGGGAAACAAGGGAGAGGGAAGAAAATAGGAAAGCTCAGTGAAGGTTGGGCCTCTCAGGTAACTCCTCAGGTGTGGCCATGCGAAGATTCGGGCAGTGAGGTCTGATCTTGGAATTTAAGTGAGTTTATTCTAGATTAGTGTTCGAGGTGATGCATTTGGCTAATGCATTTCTTATTACTTTAAAACAGGGACTTGGAGAAGATAAGGTTATCTGCATCTTTTAAAAGGGGTTTTAGGTTTCAAACCTTAAAAATTCTGTTGTGATTGTATCATTCCATGGCTTAGAGCAGTGATTTATAACAACCTCAAAAATGGTGTGTCTAAGATGTTTATTTTTTCATGTTGTTGGCTTCAGGAATATCCTCTTCCCCTCTCTCTGAAATTTTGGGGAAATTTGAAGGCTTTGTTATAGAAGATACAAGGGTAGCGCAGATTTAGAAGACCCGTCAGAGCACAGGTTTCTTATTCATCTTCAAGTCTCCACCTCAAGTGCCATGTTTCTGTTATCCGTTGTTATTAATGAATCACCTCAAATGTAGTGACTTAACAGCAATGGATCATCATTTCTTTCAGTACTGAGGGTCAGCAGTTCCTTGAGGTCTGTCATGAGACTGGATGGGGGTAGTGGAACTGTTGTCATCCAAAGGGTTTGGGGAGTAGAAAATCGAGTGGTTCCTCTTGGTCAGTAGTTGATATTAGATGTTGGCTTGGTACTTAGCTGGAACTGCCTGCCAGGTTGGCCTTACATAACTTCTCTGTGGCTTGAGCATCTCACAGTATGGCAGGTGGGTTCTGAGAGAAAACATTCCAAGGTCAGGCTTCAGGAAGATGCCAGGCTAATTCAGAGCTCTACCTGAAGCTAGCACAGCCTTCCTTCTGTTGTGTTCTACTGGTCACTGTGATCAGAGGACCATCTACATTCCAGCATGGGGAAGTGTCAAGACGACATGGCAGAACATGGTAGAGATGATTGTGACTAGAGTATGTCACATATTCTCTCCCATGTCTTCATTTTTTCTTCCCTCCAGGTACTCCTAAAATTTCCCTTTTCAGAGGAATTATCCAATGTGAATTCAGTTATGATCTATGCAGAAACACATTAAATATCAGATTGAGATAGCATTTCTTTCCGGAATCTACACTCACACCAATATATGCACCCAACCACACATGCAGTTACGTTCATATACATGCATGTGCACACACTCATGGACAACTATGCTAAGCATCTTAGATTGATTTTTGGGATTGTGTTTTCACATCTTGTGTTCAGATAGCCCTCATGTGTGACCTGTTTTAATTTCTGCTGGCTTAGTGTAATTGTGACATTGATCTTTTAGGCTGAGAGCAAAGTTATCTGTTAATATGGCTGACTCCACCTGCCTATTGAGACATGAACCAGGAAGACAAACTTGGTGCTAAATGGCTGCTGTTTTCTATTTCTCTGTTACACCATTTATTTCAAGTTTTCTTCAGCCTAGTGGAAGATGGTGTCTTGTATTTCATTCTTTTCTTTTAACCAGAGCATGTGAGATACTTCTAATGGTATTGCCATTTTCGTTTTCAGGAAAGATTAGTCAAGTGAATTGGTAAATGCATGTTTTTCTTCTCTTCCTTGCTGTCTTTTTCTTTCAGCAAACTTTTCTAAAGGTGATGAATAACTGGGAGGATGAAATGTCCACCCTCTGCAGACTTGCTGTCTCCTACGCACCCCAGCTGCATATCAATCTGAGACTATTTTTCCTTTTTACTCACTCTGCTTGGAAACATTGAGTCCTTTGCTGGCATGTTCATTTTTCTTGAAAATTCTTTAAAATAGTTGTAACCCCTCCACCTTTGAGTAGAAACAGAAATAGAAAACTTAAAAAGTTTTAAATATACTTATTACTTGATTTTAGTTAAATGTTCACTTTTCCCACACGTGTCACTTTCTAGTTTAGGAGAAATCTGATGGAGAAGCATTAACCCTGTACTTTGATTTTGAGGCTATAGTGAACAACTGGACTCAGAAGCATGAGCAAGAAGGGCTTTTGGGAGGTTGTGGTGTAAAGGTGGATTTTATTGAATAGGAGGACCAAAGAAGTCAATGACTTGATCAAGTTAGTGTCTGTTTAGTGACAGTCTCTTCTTTTTTTTGAGGGCAGCATTGGCTTGTCCAGGCCTGTCCTGTCTGGGGGCCCACCCCCCTCCCCGAACCCACTGTATCCTCCTTGTAAATGAAGAGCCTCATTGCCTACCATCCACCACCGCTTGACCTGGTGTGCCAAAGAGTAAAGGAGTTGGAGGCTATGCTTCCTCAGATGCCTGAGAGTGAAGCACTTGCCAGCAGATCAAAAGAGAAAGTGATCAGCTGTAATGTGAATCCTGCTACAAGCCATGATCCGATGCTATCTTACTTAATATTTATTTTCACTGTGGCCCTTTGCATTTTTTAGTGACTGCAGACGTTAGACATTTGTTGTGACAAGAGTCTCTAAGGAAGGGAGAGAAGAGAATGAACTACTGATTTAGATGGAGTCAGCTGAGCTATGGGTCTTCTGCAAAGGGCCCGGGGGAATGGGTGCAGCAGCAGTTGGAAGCATCAGGTCCCATCTGTATAGACCAGTGGAGCCGATCTAATGTGTTTAGGTCCATCTGGAGAGTTTGTGAGAGTACGGAGCGGTGCTCCACTCTCAGGTAATTGAGCAGGAGGCTTGAGCTGGGGCCTGAGGATTTGCATTTTCAACATGTTTTGGCTGTAGCCCTAGTCTGGAGCCTCCTCTTCATGGCCTTGCAAACACCTGCCTTCTTCTGCTCACCTGGAAAATCTCTCACACCTCTGAGTGCTGGGTGACAGCTACATTTCTCTCTCAGTACTTCATTTTCTTTTCAGTAAGATACCCTTAGAATCTAGGGGGGCCCTTGATATTTTGCACCCCTGAATGGCCAGGTACTTGAGGACAGTATTCCACGTGAGAAGCAATTGAGGATGATTTGAGACAGGATGTAATTAAGTCCACAGTAGCCACCACACTCTTTATTGGGTGTCTGCTGCGTGCATTATCTGTTTAACACTCACGGCATCCTGCAGTGTAGATGTTGTTCTGTCACCCACGTTACACAGAGGAGGGAAATGAATTCTGCAGAGTCTGCCTTGCCAAATTCTGGAACCGGGATTAGGCTTCGTCAGTCTGTCTGCTACGTATGCTTTTCAGTGACACTGTACAACCGTTTTAGAAGTCCGGGGAGAAAACATTGCCAGTGTCTGTGACATATGCAATAAAAGCAAGTCTCATCAACTGAGCCCTTACCCCTCTCCTGAGGCTGTGCCTAGTGTTTTGTTTCTCACCACAGTGAAGCCATATGGGTGTCCTGCAAGGAAAGGAGGAACTACTTTAGGCCAGCAGGGACCTGTGGGAAGTCAGGGAGGTTAAACAGCTGCCTCATGTCACAGTCGGTAGGTGCCAGTCCTGGCTTTGAAACTGAGTTGTAGCAGGTTTCACCACCTGGGTCCCTCGCTGCTTTGTTACCTGGACTGGCTGGATCACACATCTATAGGGACTGTAGCCTGGGATCCCAGCGGCGCTCACGTGGCTGGTGGCGCTGCACTAGGAGTTTGGGAAACACCATGACTTGGGGAGGGCTGAGATGGGTTCCACTTGAACATGCTGCATGAAAGCCAGTGCAGCACGTCTTGTTCAAAGGAATGCTGGGAGCGGCATGTGATGTGATGGAGAAAAAGCACGAGATTCCCACTGTTGACATTTTTAGAGCTTTGTTCTGTGACCCAGGATGAGCCCTCTACCCGGTAGGTCTTAAAATTGACTTGAACATCCTTTGTGATGATTTCTCTATTTCTATGGCTTTGTCTTAAAGGAGTGGATTAAGAAAGCCCCTGGAACTTCTGGAAGAGTTGGAAAAGTTACAAAGTGTGGTTGCCATGTGAAGAATACCCATGCTGTTTAAAGCATCAACTCTCTTTCTCTCTGCCCTATCTTGTGATGTTTGTTTTTCATGGAATCTTAGAGGAGAGGTCAAAGTTCCTTACTGCATTGGACATTTTTCCTAAGAAAGAATTCATAATTAATCCACAATGAGCTTTTTACCACCTTATCACCACTTTTCAGGATTTTTCTCTATTATCACTCCCCTCAGGGGCCTTTTGAGTTATTTATTTATTTTATGAATCTCTTCTGTCCATGAAATTAAATGGAATAAGATTTTGCTGGCTAGGGTTGAGATTCAGAGGGCCACAAACCCTTATAACGTGCAAGATTACTTTGCCCCGTGGAGATGCTGGATGCGGGAGAACTTCGGGATGGTGGTGCCTGGATTTATGGGTTGGTGGCCGGGCAGAAGAGCATGAGTGGAGTAAACAGGCTGCCTCTTCAAGGAAGCTGACATTTGTGTCTAGGCCTCTTCCTTTCCTACTCTGTCCAGATCTCTCCTTCCAAGTTTACCTTTCCAGTGGTTATATTGTTCCCTTCTTTTAATTCTCTTTTTCTATGTTATTTCCCCTTTTCTCACTGGTAGGTCTGGCTATTACAGAACAAAGCCAGTATGGAGTTTCTGCCAAAGATTGCCCTTCCCCTTTTCCTAATGTCCCATGTCTTGCCACAATCCCTTTATGTCACCACTGTGTCGTACATGAACCACCAGTTAGAAAATGACATGGTGCTCTGCCGCCCCTGACTACTAGTCCCCATCCTAAGACTGTATCTAACCACCTGAAGTCTTGCTCTCCTCTCTACTCTCACTTTTAGAGCAGCCTGGCAGACACCCCTCCCCAATAAATCCCTGCTACCGGACACCAGAGTCTTGGTCCATTTTGTTTTCTACCACTCACTCTGTCTTAGTTCAAAGCATGTCTCAAAAAAAGAATTTAGGAGGAAAAGAGTTTATTTTAGAGATGGTTTCACGTGAGGGCAAGGCTGTAGAGAGTGGGATGAGTGGATTCCAGAGCCACTGGCCGCTGGAACCCAGTCCTACTAGGGATCTTTTGAGAGACTATTCAAACATATCTCATCACAGTCTACTGAGGGACAGGAAAGCTAGAATGTTTCCCCACCAATTGTCACTTCAGTCCTGCTCTGCTTCCATGACCACAAAATGCCCTTGTGCTGAGACATGCGGGTCACCCTTGGTGCTGACAGGAGTGCTCTGCAGATGCTGGCCTTGGAGGGGGACCCGGGAGGAGGGAGCTTTGCTGCCACTGGCTGCGCACTCTGTTCCTCTCTTTCTTTGACTCTTACATCTTAATGTTGACAGGCGTAAACATTTTGTTGGATTTATTGAAAATGCACTATGGGGCCGGAGGATTAGCTCAGCGGTTCCGCACCTGCCTCGCAAGTGCAAGGTCCTGTGTTAGATCCCGGTAACCACATAGAATGCTGGGCGTGGTGACTCACGCCCACCAGCAATCAATACCACATACCACAGTGCCGGGCGTGGTGGCTCACGCCTGTCATCCCAGCATTCGGGAGGCAGAGACAAGAGGATTGCTGAGTTCTAGGCTTGCCTGGGCTACATAGAGAGCTCAGGGCCAGCCTGAACTACAAAGCGAGACCCTGTCTCAAAAAAAAGAAAAAAAATGCACTATGTCTCATATTACTAGTGTAAAAATTAGGCCGGTTGAATATATTATTTCCAGAAACTAATTACACACATCTTAAAAATTGTCTGGGGTCTCAGAGGATATGTGTGTGTATGTGTGTGTGTGTGTGTGTGTGTCTGTCTGTCTGTCTGTCTGTCTTTTTCTGTGGTGTGTATATGTGTCTGTTCTCCAATGCAAAGCTGGTCTTTTAAGTTATCTATATCTATATATCTCTGTATAAAATGTGTTGAATATTTTCTTTTCTAGAGAGTCACACCAACTTGCATCACAGTGCCAGACTGTCAGGGATACCTGTCACCCAGCATCAGTCCCATACAGGCAGGATTCTTAAGCCTTTGCCATGTCAAGCTCCTCCCCTTACTCCTAACACTGGCATTTGAGTGGAGTGTGTAATGAACTCCATTTCTAACCTACCTTTGAAACATTAAATGCAATATTTGATAAAAGTAACATAATATCGGTTATGTTTTGTTGAGATCTGTGACCTGTACTGTGGTAAATATTTCACCAGGTTGCTCATCTGGTCACTGTGCTTTTGAGGCAGGGATTAGCATCCCTATGTATATATTGGCACTAGAAGTCTCTAGTCTGTGTTCCTATACTTAACGCTGTGGAGTCCCAACAGTTAAACCAGGCTTCAACAGGATCTGGCTTTGTGGTGTTCCTTGCAGAGTACTCTTAAGTATGTCATCCCCTCAAACTGCCTTCCCACAGATCCTGTGAGCTCTATACTTTACCTGTTTGGCTGATGAGAAATTGAGGCTCAGAGAACTTGAATTTTCTTGCCTTTGTGTCCTACAGAGGTGATGCTATGTAAATAAATTTGATACTGAGCTTGTATCTGTAGCATCAAGTTTTTTTTTTTTTTGAGACAGGGTCTCGCTTTGTGGTTTAGGCTGGCCCTGAGCTCACTATCTAGCCCAGGCAAGCCTCGAACTCAGCAATCCTGTCTCTGCCTCCCGAGTGCTGGGATGACAGGCGTGAGCCACCACGCCCGGCACTGTGGTATGTGGTGTTGATTGCTGGTGGCCGTGAGTCTCCACGCCCAGCATTGTATGTGGTTTCCAGGGATCGATCTCAGGACCTTGCGCTTGTGAGGCAGGCGCCGGAACCACTGAGTTAACCCTCTGGCCCTGTAGCATCAAATTTTAATAATAAGGAAAATTAGCCACATGTTTTGTATATGTGCTGCCGAAGCGAGCACAAGCCACATGTTTTGTGTCTCTAGCACTAGAAATTCTTTAGAATGAGAAATTCCTTAAACCACATGTATTACTTACACTTGGGTAAATGTGTTTGGACAATTGTTTGAATCATAGGCTTTGTCTGGGAATTTCTTGTTACACCTTAGCTGCTACTAATGCCTCCCAGCACACACACACACACACACACACACACACAGAACACTGTCACATGTATGTTTATATATATTGGCATGATAGGGGTTGTCTGCCCATCTAGCCTGGCTTTCCTGCCTGGACACCATCCCATGTTGTGCTTCTGTGTCTGTCTGGATATCCCTCGTTAGAGTGTTTTTATATTGTTTTTGTCACTGTCTGCTTGTGTATCTCTTTCCCTACTAGGATGTGAGCTCCACTGTGGCAGGGCCTGGGGATAAGAGTCCTTCTGTCCCTGACCTCTAAGCAGAGCCTGGAATGACAGAGACATTTTGTGGCAGTGGCGACAGAAGGAAAGCTGCGTGTGGGTGCAGCTGTGAACTTAGGGTGGGGAACTGCAGGCTCTGTATCAGGGCCCGAGGTTTTGATAATGGCTCTGCTTACCTCCTTAGCAGCTCTGCTCTTTTAATTCACAGATAGTTTTGGTGTTCGCTTCAGTTTAAGGCAATTCCTACATTAGCACGTGGCAGCAATTTTAGATTCCATCCATATTTTTGAATTTCTGAAGTCAGTGTCCTTCCACAGGTGAACCTCTGTCTGTGCAATGCACATAGCTGCTCTTTCCAAGGTCATTTCCCGTGCAACTAAGACACCAGGAGTGAAGACCGTGGGAGAAGTGCCAGTGCAGAGGAGTAGGGAGGGTGCCGTGGCGGCGGCAGGGCTGTCAGACAGGTGCAGTGCAGTTTGGGAGGAGGCTGAGATGGTGACAATAAGTGCAAAGAACTGGGGAGACTTTTAGAAAGAGTGACCCAAGGGTGCTGGGGGAAGCGAGGGACTTGCTATTTGTCTTCCTGGAAACTGGGAGGCAGGGATAGGCAGGGCATAGGTAGGCGAGGGGACTCAGACCAGGAGACCACTAGCTGGGGTGAAGTTCCTGAGTGTCTAATGGCTGCCACCCCCAGGGTCCTAGAGAGTGGGCGCTTAACACATGCCCTTTGCGGACAGTTCCTTGCTAGAAGGGCTTCTGTTTTTGCTTGAAAGTATAATTTGATTTGCCTCAGGCTGTGGAGTCAAGGGGCACAAGTGTTGAGTCACTTCTTTTGAGGGGTGGATGTTGGCCTTTCTGTGAACTCTCCAAAGTCTTGTTACCATCAGGGTAAGGAAGCCCTAAAAAACAACTGATATCTTTTGAAGGTGGCTGATAATGATAGAATACATTCTACGTAACACCTCTTCCCACCTAGCATGTTTGGAGGGCTGGGTGGTATTCCACAAATTTGGTTGATAGGAATACTTGCAATCTTTAAAGTGACCTATCCATGTAAGTGATCTACATGTTATACATGAAGAAACTGAGGCAGAGAGGTGGTGTCGCATGTGCAAGGCCTTTCAGCCAAGACTGTAGCCTGAGTTTCAAAGCCCAGAGACTGTGTTTCCAGCCAATATGCTGTGTCCCCTGTGTGATGACTTCATGACAGGGGAGTCCCAGCTGCAAAGCATGCATTTGGTTTGGGTACCGTGGGTCTGTGATGTTGTCCTATGCTGCTTTTACCATCATGCTCGGGAGGGCTGCTCTTTGTCACTAAGGAGAAGCTGAACTGGAGTCCTTGAGGGGCCCTTGCTGCCTCAGCCATCCACGGTCAGCTTTGTGGGGGCATGTGGCCAGCTGCTGGGGCATTTTTTGAAGCCCCTGGCTTGCTGGGCACAGTCTGGTACCACATGGCATTGAGATCTGTCAGGCTTATTCATGGGAGCTGATTTTTGTGTCAGAAGAGAAACTTAGGGGCTGTCAGAGCCATACAGAGTACACTCGGGATGACAGAATCCCAGGCTGCCAATTCTAAGGACCTCAGTCTTGTCACTCTGTGGCAGTGTTCCTTCCCTTCTGGGTTTAGGTGTCTCTCTCTTCGAAGTGAATTTGGGAAAAAATGATTCTTGTTTTCCTTCAGGCTCTCAAATTCTGAGTGTCAGGAGAGTGCAGTCTTTACTAGTCACAGAAGTACCTGTGCCAAGTAACTTGCCAAGGTTGGACTAGCAGGACTGTCCCTGCCCAGCTGTGTGGCACTAGGCAAGTTTTCAACCTCTCTGGGCCTCCAGTTCTGCTACAAACCAGGAACTATAGTGGCGTCTCATCATAGAATTGTCATGTGGCTAAACAGCAAATGTTACGTGGCACAAAACACAAGTACTTTGTACTAAGTCTTGTTCACATTGTGTCCATTAGTTTTATTTCCACCATGATTACCATCAACTTCATTGTTGCCATGCCTACCATTTTGGTAGTATTTGTGGGCAGATGCCCATAGCACATGTAACACCTATTTGATTTCGTCTGTTTCCCGAATGAGGAAAGAGACAGGGAAGTTTGGTGACCTGCTTGAGATTGCACAGCCCTAAAGTGATAGACCTGGGATGGAGCTTCCTTTTTGCTGACCCCCTTAGTACAAGCCCTTGTCACTCTCCAAGGTACCATGCCCTGGCTCCTGTCCCCAGGGTTTGCTGGGACTCAGGCCCTGCCAAGGCCCATGTGCTGTGGAATTTTGCCTTTGTAGAGGCCAGCTCTCATCAGTAACCTAAATAAAACTGTTTTTGGCTGGTGTTTTGTGTGCTCTTCGCTAGCAGATTTATGGTTGCTGAGACCTCCTGGTACTCAGAAGCTCTGGCTTTTTAATTTAATCTCCTCCAAATTTACCTCGGGCCTTTATTCCAGCAGTTGCCTGCCTGTGTGTGGGCTGCAGGGAGTGGAACCCATGCCAGTGGATTTATGCTGTCTGGAAGGGGAGCCTGGGGCCTCCAGCCTCCTGCCTGAGTTTTCATGAGGGTCCTCCTCTGATCCTCACATAAGAGCTGTGAGCAGCCCTGCCCCCACAAGGCACTGCATTCCAGCCCTCTCCTTCAGGCCCCTGAGGTTAGGGATTGCCTGTCCTTCCCAGCGCATCTGGAAGGCCCTGTTAACATTCCAAGCAGGCAGCTAGGCTTCTGGCTTTACACAGGCAGAGTTGTAGATAGGGGAGGAGCTGGCCTGGGCAGGAGGAGTGGTCCAGGTGCTGACAGAGGAGCTGGGCTCCCATAAACATTAGGTTTCAGCCATCCAAAACACTTTGCTGTGCTGTCACTGTGGGTGTGACTGAGTCCTTCCTCAGATGCTGTCTGAGGGCCCGGATCTCCTCCTTGAGGTCTGATGGTGTCAGGAAGAGAAAGCAGATGTTCTGATCCTTGTCTGTAGTCAGGTGGTACCATGTGGCCCACCTCAGGAGGCAAATGGGTTTGGAGAGAGGGAGGGAGAAAAGGAAGGTAGAAGAGGTAGGGAGGAAAAGAAGGAGAGAAAGAGGAAGAGAGACAGGAGAAGGAGGAGAGAGAAGGAAAAGAGGAGGGGGAGGTAGGGAGGGGAGAGAGAGACAGACAGACAGACGCAAGGTAGGGGATGGGGAGTCAAACAGACATACTGGTTTGGATGCTGTTATGAATTGTGTCTAGATGTCCCCCCAAAGCCTCATTTGTTCGTTTTTGGAGGTGGCTGGATTTAGAGTATGATGCTGGGATTAAGGGTGCACCACGCTGGGTGTGAGAGCTACCTGCTCAAGCATGGGTAGCTTGGATAGAATATACGTGAGGGCCATTGTTGTCACTACTTGTTGCTTGGTATTTCATTGTTTTGCCACCTCCTGCTTGCCATGAAGGTTTTCTTCTCTGTGATGTCCATCTGCCTTGTCACCCTGCTTTGGAACCAGCCAACTACGGACTGAAACCTCTATAAATTGTGAGCCAAATAAATTTTTAACTTTGGATGTTGAGTATTTTGTCTCAACAATGAGAAAAGTAACTAAGACATGTGCCCAGCCACAGTCCAGCAACAGGCCGGGTGTGAATCTTGGCCTTGCTCCTTCTTGGCACAGCTGATGCTGAGTTCTGACTTGTATCCACCCACTAACTTTGATGAGTCACTTAAACTCCATGCTCTTCAGTTCTCAGCTGTGAGACTGAAAATAATAACAGTGATTTACCTCTCAGTGCTGGTGGAGAAATTACTAATGGCAGGTGACAGAGTAAAAGTATAAGGTATCACCAGGTGTGAAACGACTTGATAACAGGCCAACCCTCAAGTGGGGCTCCAGGACCAGAGCCTGTTGGGCTCTGCTCACCCCTGATGTGAGGTGGGCCTTGTCCCTCGCAGAGCAGAGGTGCTGCCCTGAACAGTCTCCCCAAGACTCCCAGGTGGGCATGGCTTCCACCTCCAAACTGCAAAGCAGGGCTCCGGACTTGCCAACATGCAGAGCTGCTCTGCTTTTGAATTGAGGCAGCTGGGCCTTTGCACAAACCTCTTGTTTCTCTTGTTTGTCACATCCCCTGTCAAACTCCTGATCATCCTCCAACACTTGGCTCACAGTCCCCTCCTAGACATCTCCCTTGATAGCCTGCTCTTGTCTCCATCCTCAGTGTGTACACACATCTCTTAGCTTTTTTACATTGTGCAGATTTTTGTGCCCGTAACTCTATTGGAGAACCATTGAGGAACCACTGTGCGCTGGGAATGGTTCTGAATGCTGGAGATGCAGCCATGACATAGCCAAGCCTTATGGAGCCCCTGCCCTAATCAGCAAACCAGGCAGCACACACCCAAGGAGGATGCATATGCCAAGGAGAGCTTGTGGTGAGAATGATGGAGAAGGGGCGTAGTTTGTATGGCAGTGCATAGGGAGGGCTTCCTGAAGGAAGAGGTCTATAGGCTGCATCTTTTTTTCTCTTATTTGGTACTGGGTATTGAACTTGGGACCTTGCATTTGCGAGGGAGGTAAATCACTGAGCTAAATCCCTAGCCCCTGGGTTGCACCTTGAAGGATAAAAAGAGAAAGCCACATAGAATGCCCTAAAAACAGCATTCTAAGAAGTGTCATAGCAAGTCATAGAAAGTATAGGCTGAGAGGAAGGGGAACTCTTGGTGTAAGGTCTTCAGAGGAAGTTTGTCTGGTTGGCGTATTCTGGTTTGAGGGGGAGATGGGCAGGGACCAGATCTCTGAGACTTCAATAAGCCATGGTTAGGGATTTTGTTTTCATTGCATATATAACAGTAGGAAACTGTTGGAGGAGTCAAACAAGTGCATGCCATGAGCTGAAGCAACTTCCTGAGGATTGTGTAGATTATCTGGAACAGAGAGACATGACGTGAAAGAAATTGGCAGAAAGGTTCCAGAATTAAGGTAATACGCACACCTGTCATGTGTGTGCACACACCTGTGTGCATGTATTGACAGATGTGAGCATGCACCCATGTATGTACAAAATTTCATATTATTAAGTTCTAGAATCCACATTTCCTAATTTTTTTTTTACCTTATGGGTGAAAGAATCTTTTTCACAAAAACCAGAATTATTGACTTTGAAAATAGGGGCTAGATACCGCATCATGTACCTGAAAATCATCCTGAATGTTTAGAAGGCTTTCAAAAATGAGCTAAATGTAAAGCTAAAGTAAGTGTTCAGGTATTTAGGGCCCACCTGTCTCTCTCAGTGTTTACTAGAGATATACAAGATACAATACAAGATATACAATATACAAGACTTTACAAGATTGGCTTACAGTGGTTGCCCACGGAGTCAGGTGTGGAAGCGTGCCGAGGGTCCGCATGTGTGCTGGAGGTCCAAAGGACCAATCAAAGGTCTCAGCTCACTGCAGTGTCCTGAGCGAGTCCATTCCAGGAGGCTGACGGCTTTGTGATGGAAGGTGGAAGAGTCCATGCTGGAAGCTAGGAGGCAGTGTCCAAGGTGAAGGTGAAGACTGGAGCTCCTTGGAAGAAACCGAAGCAGATCGATCCTTCTTCATTTCCCTTTTATACCGTGCGGCAACAAGCCACCCTAGGAGGAGTCTTCACACCCCAGGGTGTGGAACTACTGAGCCTATTTAGCTGAGCTTTTCTTACCCAAGTTGACGCAGTCAGTCAAACATCACACTCCCCTAAAGGTTCAGGAGTTTAGACTTTATAAATACAAAGAAAAAAGGTGATATCCACTCAGCGCTTCTCCTTAATAAAGCCTAATTTGCTTGAGATTTTTTAAAGTATTTATTTTAAAATAAATAATACATACAGAAAATTTAGAAAGAGAAAATGTAAGGGTAGACGACTTAGAATTCTGTCAACCAAGTGCAAACAGTATTATTACTTAGTATTTGGAACTCTTTTGTTTTGTATAAACAGTGTAATTACTGTGTATATGTGTGTGTGTGAGAATTTTTAAAAACTGGTTTCCTCCCACCTTATAAAGGATTTACTCATAGGGTCTGTTATGTTAGGCATCAATCAGTAACAAATAATTCCCAGGTAAATGCCAAGAATAGCAGTAGTTATTTCTTATCACTCTCATGGTAGTTAAGTCAGACTGCTACCTCTATGTGGCAATTGTTCTTGATGTGGCAACCCAAGGAAATGGAATGAATAGTATTTGCAGTGTTGTTTCTTAAAGCAGGGGGAAAGAAAACTCTAGAGTGTCTTATATAGGCATTTACATATATTAATATGGAAGTGAGATCACTTTCACTTTGACTCATTGCCCAGAATATGTCACATGTTGCCATTCAACCACACTGGGTCCAAAGAGGGTGATTTCATTATCAAATTGAAAAACTGAGAGCCAAAAATATTTGATGATCAGTGCTGATGTCTACATACTATTTCTGTTTCTCCTCTATCCAGTTGCTATTACATAATATTACATACATATGGAAAATACACTTCTGAGTCGCACACTGTGTATTTTTCATTTCCTTTTCTGTGAGTTTTCTACTGCTAGTCTATGGGAATCTTTCTGCTCAACTAGTCTGACTGGATATTCATATCTGAAAATGCCAGGTCCATGGTGAAGCCCTAGATTGGTGGGGAATGGAGATCAGTGGGGAAGTATGCCCATCTTACTTCCCTCTGGCAGGTGATTCTTGGGGTGGGAGGGAGTCTTGGTCGTCCCTAATGAGGACCTGGTGAACAGTGTGCTTTCAAACTGATTTTGCTCCTTTGCCATCCTTGTTCCACTCTTTCTGCTTCTCCATACAACCACTTCCATTTCCCCCAAAGAAACTGTCTTCCAATATTTCCTTGTCTTATGCTCTGCTTTTTGGGAAAATTGAGGCAAGCTCGGTATGAATACCTCTGCAGTTGAAACTATGCCCTTCAAATTACCACTCCAAGGTCAGCCAAACTTGCTCTCTTTACTGTTCTACTAGTCGCTAGAACCAG
>PVIC010045350.1:0-14658 GCA_004025085.1 Thryonomys swinderianus
TTATTGTTTTTTTTTTAAGTAGGAAGAATTTATTGAGAGAAAGGTAGCTTCTATTGAAGAGAGGCAGAAGGGCCCAGAAAGTAGGTTGCTGGGAAGTGTGTTGTCTCTGCTTAGTTTTTTTTTTTTTTTGAGACAGGGTCTTGCTTTATAGTTCAGGCTGGCTCTGAGCTCACTGTGTAGTCCAGGCAAGCCTCGAACTCAGCAATCCTCCTGTCTCTGCCTCCCGAGTGCTGGGATTACAGGCGTGAGCCACCATGCCCGGCACTGTGGTATGTGGTATTGATTGCGGTGGGCGTGAGTCTCCATACCCAGCATTGTATGTGGTTACCGGGGATCGAACCCAGGACCCTGCGCTTGCGAGGCAGGCGCCGGAACCACTGAGCTAACCCTCCAGCCCGTCTACTTAGTTTTTTTTTTTTTTAAATGATGCTAATCTCTTCAGCAACTACACTAGCTTTAGCCCCAACTTTACTTACACGTGCTGTCTTTTGGGCCATAATTTAAGGTTTACAAACTTTTCTAATCTGTTTTTTGGCTCCAATTCTCTCTGTAAGTTTGCCTAAAAGCATCCAGCAATACCTGTGCCACAGCCTGGGCACCAGAATGTCCTGAAATATCCTTTCCAATCAATTAGTCCACCACCTTTGCTCAGTCTCCCATAGCCAAAGACATAGATGAACTATAGACAAGTTTTTTGCCAGAGTGTAACATACATGACCTCTAGTCCAGTTGCTCATAAAGTCCTTCTTTGATACTGAAAACTCCTGTTCTTTACAGACTGTTCGTCTAAGCTCTGATTAGAATTGCTCATCAGACTGTGCTTACAGCTTTTTAGGCTTTCTTTAGCCCACTTCTTCAGACTGCTCTGCAAAACAGTTCTAAAGGCTTCTGAACATGGTCCTGTATGGTTAAAAGTAATGAACCCACATTTCTAGTACCAGTTTTATATATCGTTAGACTTCCCATAGCTGGGACACAAGACCCAACAACCACAACAGAGGTTTAATTTGGTTAGTGGTTTCCTGGGATTCAGACCATGGTTGGCTGGCCCCACAGCAGTAGAATCGTGTTAGAAAGGGAGCATGGGAGAACAAAGCTGCCTAGTTTATTGTGGCTGGAAAGCAGAACAGGGGAACAATAACAGGAAGGAAAGGGAGAGGGGCCATATGTAAATCTCAGGGTCTCACCACCATGACTCACACTGACACAGAGGCATGCTTTACAAACCCCCCAGAGGGGTCTCAAATCAGTCAAGTTCATGTCCACCTTCCCTGTCACAAAGGTCACCTAAAGCTTTGGGAAATATATGGTATTTTCTGTATCATGTGGTATGTAGTTCAGAAGTTAACAGGTTTTAAACTATAGTACTTTTTCTTTTTTCCTGCTTACCACCTAAGGGGTGGTAGCAGGACATGTATTTTTCTTCTTCAAAACAGCCATGTTTGTATGTGTATTCCTAGTTAGAAACTACTTCGGTTTTAGTTTAAGCAGAAGAGTGGCTGCTGACACTGTTTCTGTTTAATGAAGTTGAGTGCCTTAACCAAATGCTGTATTTTTATTCCTTGCTTCCCTGCCTGGTCTTCTCATTGAAGAACTGAGTGTAAAATGCATCAAACTAAAATTCATTTATTTTTTCCTAAGACAGACTCTTTGGTGGAAAAAACTTCTTCCTGAACTTTGTCAGAGAATAAAGTGTGGTGGAGAGAAGTATCAGCTTTACCTGTCATCATTAAAAGGTGCAGTTATTTTTTTTGATTGATTATATATTTAAATTTTAAACTTTCTAGAGTCTTGCTTTCTCTATTTTTTTATGTGATTCTCAGGAGGACATAGAGGGCTTGCAGAATCACCTGGATAGCTTATTTCCAACACTTGATCCCTCTTCCCAAATATAAGAATTCCTTTAGCTTTTCTAGTCACACCACTGACACTCTTTTAAGGTAATCTTTTCAAGCACTTAATAGTCACAGCCCTAGAGACTCAGAGCTTCAATATTTTAAACATTTGTATAGGGCCGGAGGGTTAGCTCAGTGGTTCCGGCGCCTGCCTCGCAAGCGCAAGGACCTGAGTTCGATCCCCGGTAACCACATATAATGCTGGGCGTGGAGACACGCCCACCAATAATCAACACCTCATACCACAGTGCCGGACGTGGTGGCTCATGCCTGTAATCCCAGCACTCGGGAGGTAGAGACAGGAGGATTGCTGAGTTTGCGGCGGCTTGCCTGGGCACCATAGTGAGCTCAGGGCCAGCCTGAACTACAAAGCGAGACCCTGTCTCCAAAAAGCAAAAAAACACAAAAAAAAACAAATGTATAGCTGTTGATGATAATTATTATCTTTTATGAATGAGCTCAATGCTTAATTTACTTCCTGTAAGAATTTAAGAGTATGAGTATTAAGCATAAGTATAGATATTAAAGAAAAAGTTCTTTAAGAATTTAAAAACTCAAAAGTTTCTAAATTGTAGGTTTTTAAACAGCATAGGTAGCTATTTGAGTTTTCATAATTCTCATTTAGCAATCTTTTTTTTTTTTTTTTTTTTTTTGAGACAGGGTCTCGCTTTGTAGTTCAGGCTGGCCCAGAGCTCACTATGTAGCCCAGGCAAGCCTCGAACTCAGCAATCCTCCTGCCTCTGCCTCCCGAGTGCTGGGATGACAGGCATGAGCCACCATGCCCAGCACTGTGTTATGTGGTATTGATGGCTGTTGGGCATGAGTCTCCACGCTCAGCATTGTATGTGGTTACCGGGGATCGAACCCAGGACCTTGCGCTTGCGAGGCAGGCGCCGGAACCACTGAGCTAAATCTCCGGCCCCGAGTTTTTTTTTGTTTTTTTGATTTTTGAGACAGGGTCTCGCTTTGTAGTTCAGGTTGGCCCTGAGCTCACTATAGTGCCCAGGCAAGCCGCCGCGAACTCAGCAATCCTCCTGTCTCTGCCTCCCAAGTGCTGGGATTACAGGCGTGAGCCACCACGTCCGGCATTGTGGTATGCGATGTTGATTGTTGGTGGGCGTGTCTCCACGCCCAGCATTATATGTGGTTACCAGGGATCAAACTCAGGTCCTTGCGCTCGCGAGGCTGGCGCCGGAACCACTGAGCTAACCCTCCGGCCCCCAAGTTTTTTTTTTTAAGTCGTAAAATAATATTTAAAAAGTCCCTCCAGGAGAACATAGCTGTTTTTACCAATAGCTTAATACTTTTTAGATATACTAGACAATTTTAAACTTTTATGTTTATATTAATGATCATTCCTGGTTAACTTCTGGATTTAGGTAGCTAGTAAGTGACTAGACAAATTATTTTAATATTTTCTTAGCCTTAATTTCCCCAACTATAAATCAGGCATATTACCTACTATTATAATCCCTTTAGAATGTGGCTTAGATTAAATCAAAGTCTCAAATGATTTTTGAGGAAATTAAATCAGAAGTTATGCACAAAAGTACTCTATCAATTTTTAAAATACAGATATAAGATATTGACCTTTTTCTAGGAGGTATAACCTATAGAACCCTTCCTCACTGAGAAAAGAGAATTGAATAGTGGTGAGATTTCTGTTGGCTCTACCAGCCCTCAAAGTCATTTTATTTAGGGTACTATCTAAAGATTTACATTTAGGTAAGTGAACTCACTTGAGAAGAAACCATCAGTGATTCATGTTTTTTTACACAACTTTTATAAAGTAGTCAGCAGTTTTTTAAAGTTCTCTTACATGTTAGGTACACTTTGTATTTTAATTTTCGTAGGACCTCTGGAAGATGTACCGGCACAGTATAGATAAGGAAATTGGACTTGGAAATTGAAATGATTTTCTGAAAGTCACTCACCTAGTAGATTATCATGTCTGGATCCATTCAAAAGTCTGTCCTATGCCAGAGCCAGGGATCTTTCCCATAGTCACTGGTGGTATAGTCACAACTTTTCAGCAATAAGATAGGTCTTCCTTTGTGTAAAGGGTATTTAGATTGCTGGCTACTAGACATGATTAGGGGGAATTTGTATTGCACTAGCTCTGTCAGTAGAGTAAGTGCAGATCATACAGGGATCATACAGGGAATGGCCCTGCATTGTGGGTGGAGTTGTAAGACTAAATACATGTTTATTGGGAGTGTTTTCTTAAGGGTCACACTTCTCTTCCTGGGAGAATATGTATCTGTTAAGGAGTAATAGAATCATAAAAGTACATACTTATCTTTTTAAAAATGTAAGGGAAAATTCCTTAATATTGAAAATGTTTATTAGAGCATCTTTGCAATCTAGAAGAAAAGGTAAGAGTCCTGTTTGTTAATAATGTGAACATTTCCTAATAGAAAGATGCCGGTTTTTGAAAATGTTATCTAAGTTAATAGTTTTTCCTGTCCTAGCAAACTGTCTTTATATGTTAACTCCATTATAGTCCTAATATTAAAACAATATTCAAGTGATTATATTTTTCTTTAGAGAATAGAAGTCTGTTGGAAAATAATAATCTAGCAATGAAATAGTAACTCCAGTATAATAAAATAAATTTTATAGGATTCTAGAAAGGATATATTAAGCTATTAAAATCATAAAGTAATCTGTGGATTGAAGAGGTTGTTTTCTTAGTTCTAACATTTAATTGTCTGAATTAGTTTTTAATTTGTTGAGTAAAATGAAAATTGGATGAAGACAGATTTTCAATTCTAACTCAGGTTTTCTTTTCATAACAGAAATACTGTCAGTTGTTGCTGTGGACCTAGAATTAAGGGATTTCTTGAATGTTCTCCCAGAAGATGGCACTGCAGCATTTTTCTTGCCTTATCTTCTTTATTGTAGTCAAAAGAAATCATTGACATGAAGATATAATTTGAAAAGCACCACAATAGCTTGTGAAACCAAATTTTTAAAAACTCGGTGTCAGATAAAAATACAAGCCAATGGTTTTTTTAATAGGTGATTTCAAGATGCTTATCTTACTAGGTAGTGGGAACTATTGATTTCTTAATTATAGCCTGAACCCACTTAATTTTACAGAATGTAAAAAAGCTTCAACATGGAAGACTTCATGAAATAAACTACATGTTTTTAAAAGTGAATCCTGACTTTTATAAAAATCCAAGGAACAGCATCAACTCTGTTGTTGGGAACATAGCAATTATTTTCATCCCAGGATCACTCTGAGGGAACGTCTCCAAGTGTGTTTAAAATGTCACTTTGTGGTCCAGAATTTTCTTGATTTTTTTTTTCACATTTCTTCACTGGGTTATTTTTCTTTGTAAATGATTCTCTTTGAAGAAGATGTAAATGTTTTGCTACAGTAAAAGATTGTAACATTTTCTTTTTACTTGTAAAATTCATACTGTGCTTCTCCCTGGATCCAGTGACAGATGTTTACAGAGCTGAGTTTTTGTCTTAGCCATTCACATGATTTGTTGAATGCCATGTTTTCTTTAGCCAAAGCCTTGCTGCCTTTTTTTTTTTTTTTAGTGGACTCTCAGCTAGAATATATGTGAAAAAAAAGAACTATATTGTAATTACAGCTGTCTTCATTTTCAACTTCTTGTTAAACAATTTTGAATCTAAGCTCAGCTCAGTGATATCTGTTGAATCCAGATAAGGCTGGCCAAAACTTCTAATTGCCTGATGTCTGGCATAGCTGTATTTTGAAGTCTTTCATCTTAATTTATTATTGTAATCAAGTTCCAAATGAGGTCCTTTTGACCATGTTTTCAAGAGTTCAGCAAAGCTCAGATTGGCATTTTTTAAAAAATTTCACTCTTCTGCCCACTGTTTCATTAGGTATGTCAGTAGTATAATAGAGGGATTGATGGGAAGGTGATCCTTGGAGATATTTTAACTTTGATAGTGACCCTTTGAAGACCATGAACACATCTGGTCATAGATTTTCTTTAGTGCAGTGTTTTAGTGTCCTAATAGTGGTAGTATGAGTGGCCCATATGAATCAGTTTTATTACCTATTATAAAGTTGTCTTTCACGTGTAGTTTGTTATCTTTATATCTACAAAGAAGTTACAGCATACGCCCACAAATGCACAGAGCTGTTTCCAGTCTTTTGTTTTTAATGTTTATAGCTATTCCAAAGTACACGTTCCATTCAGCACTATTACACACATTGTTATGAACCATTGCTTTATCTTTTTTCCCACTTATCACCAATTTCTTTCATCCAGACTTGGTTTCTATAGAAAAAGAAATTTTAAGACCATTATTTAAAGTACTGTATTTTATATGGTTTAAAAGATTAATAAACTGTGTATTAAATGTATTAAAATTTAAGTGGTAATATTTTATTTTTAATTCATTTTCCTACTGTTCATATGTTTAAAAATCTCTCATGCTAGTAGCACTTTATTATGTAACTTTTATTTATTTCCTACCCATAAGATCCTCATTAATTATAAAAGGGGAAATAGTAAATTTACAGTGGGTGAACCTGTCATATACCGCTGTTGCAAAAGCTCAAATTTAACTAGTACTGGGGAAAAAAATTACTGTCTTGTGTCTCCTGAGATGGGATAATGAGAAAAATGTATCACTTCTGTGATAATCTTGCCATAAATAAGTAGCCTGCATCTAATCATGAGGAAACTAGAAAAACTCAAAATGAAGGACATTCCATAAAGTGATTGCCCTGCTTTCTTCATATCTGTGAAGGACAAAAGACTGAGGAACTGCTGGGCATTGTGGTGCACCCTTTTAATTCCCGCATTCTGTGAGTCTGAGGCAGGAGGTTAGTGAGTTCAAATCCTGCCCAGGCAATTTAGCGAGACCCTGTCACAAAATCAGAGAGCTGGAGGGAGAGCTCAGTGAGAAGGCCCTGGGTTCAGTCTCCAGTACAGCAAAACAAACACAGAGAAGGAACCATTCCAGGGTGAGGAAGATTTAAGCGGTCTGCTAACAGGGCACGATCTGGACCTTTTTTCTTCTATTCATCCATTCATTCATTCATTTATTTAGCATGATTAGTGAAATTTGAAAAAGATCCATAGTTTCTAATGATTTTTAATTTCTTGACTGATACTCTTGCTTTTAAGAAACCTGGGTATGTATAGTTGCACACACAGACACAGTTATATATTGTGTGTGTATTGGGGAGAGCACGAGAGGGAGGTGGGGAGAGGAAGAGAAGGCAGCTCTGGCCGTGTGACAGTTAATGTCTGCGTGATCTGAATGAAGGGCACTCGGCAGTTCTTACTTCTGCAGCTTTTCTGTAAGTATGAAATCGGATGCGAAGAAAGTTTTAAAAATTTAACTTCATTGAATTAATGTTATTAGATAGTCACCAAAAAGAATATTGTGTTAGGGTTCTTAACTAGAGACACAAATGTATAGTCCCTTTCTATAATATATTTAAAGCTGAGCAGGTGTTTCTATAAAAGATTATCTGACTGTCAATGAAAAGTCACAGTTTAGAAATGTACTGTTTCTATTCACCAAAGTTTTTGTTTTTGTTGTTTTGTTTTGAGACAGGGTCTCACTTTTAGTGCAGGCTGGCTCTGAGCTCACTATGTAGCCCAGACAAGCCTGGAACTCAGCAATCCTCCTGCCTCTTCCTTCCAAATTCTGGGATTATAGGTGTGAGCCACCATGCCTGGCACTGTGGTATGTGGTACTGATTGCTGGTGGGTGTGAGTCACCACACCCGGTATTGTTGTATGTGGTTACTGGGGACTGAACCAGGGACCTTGAGCTTGCTAGGCAGGCACCAGAACCACTGAGTTAAATCTCCAGCCCCAACATCAGTTTTATATGCTGCTTTTGGTGGGAGAAATGAAACATTCCATTAAATATGAGATGATATCTACCATTTTCTTTTTTTGTTTTTGTTTTTCTTCCTAGAAACAGTTAAGCCTGGCACATAATATTACAGGATTTTGTTTTTCCCTCATGTACTTTCTTTATTTTTGTTTTTTATTATGGATGGATTTTATTGGTATATTTTATATACACATCATGATCACACTCAACATCGAGAACTTATAGCATATATGACACAATTTAATTCTTGTTTTTTCCTATTCTCATGTACTCTCTTGTCTGTGTAGTGGTAGGCAGACATTTTTCTGAGATTCACAATTAATGTAGATTTTTTCAAATCTTTACCCATCTTAAGACTGATTACTTGGCTCCCCAACTATCTTTTGTCCCTTATTGCATCTACAGGCCCAAACCATAGCTTTCCTTTTTGCAAAAGTCACATTTGTCTTAAATATTCTTTCTTATTTCTTTATTTTTACTGATAGTTGGACCCAAGGGCCTGTTCGCTGAGCTGCATACCCCAGTCTTTAAAATTTTTGAGGCAGGGTCTTCTTAAACTGCCCTGGCTGGACTCGCATTTACAATCCATCTGCCACAGTTTCCCAGAGTGCTAGCATTATAGGTAATTTTTCCTTCACATTTGCTATTTGTGCTACACCTTTTCTAGCAGCTTTAAAACAACGTTTCCTTTCTTAACCAAGCAGTCCTCTCCCGTCCTGGGCATGTACATAATATGTGTCTCTTCAGTCCCTGTGTGTGTAGGATTCGCTATGGCATCATCCTGCTCTGAATGCCAGGCGTTTGTGCAAGTGAATTCCCCAAATGCCTCCGTATTCCCTGAGTGGGATCATCGTTCTGTGTGGTTTACTTGCAAGCTAGTTATCTGTGTATACTATTTATGGTTTTCATTCTCAGCCCTCTTGACTCTTCGGGTTAGTCAGGTTCTTGGAACTAATACATCTCTTGTGGGGCCATAATCCGTATCTCTGCCACCAGGCAGCTCAGCAGCCCCAGTGGTGGATATAGGACTGTCCTGTCAGGTGGCATGGGACACTTGCAGGAGGAGGTATGAGCCACCCACTGGGACAGTGATGCATGTACCACTAGTGGTTCAAGCTGGTGGGAACATGTTAAACTTAATAGCTTAATTGTTTTTCTAGTCTTTCATTATTAGTATTCATTCTTGGTATTCTTGGTAAATGTGGCTACTCTTTTTTATCAGTGATAGCTGTAATTACATAGGATAAGTTGTTATCTGTTCATATTAGCTTAAAGACTGCTGGTTCTTTTCTAAGTACCAGCTCTTAGGAAGTGAGCAGTAACCCTATTTAGCAGTAAGAATCCCTAATGGAGGTAGAGGGAAGAAATCAAAACAGCAGATTCACAGATGCATGCTACTGGGGAAAGTACTTAGGCAAAACAGCATCTGGCTTATAGTCATACCTATGACTCCTAGAGTGACTAATAGTATATTCACCTTCACTTGGCAGCACGGTGTAGGTGGTTTCCATCCCGGCGTGAATGTGGTCAGTCACATGGCAGTGTAGTAACCAGATTCCAGGTGTTTTGGGAAACATTTCAAGGGTTTGGTACGTCCCAGGAAAAACATCAAAGACATCAGAACTATAAATGCCCCTGTGCTTAATTAGAAAATTGACAAGTATTACATGATATTTATAAAACTTCACCCAAATTTTTCTTTGACTAGCTCAGGGATATTAGAAAAGCTGATATATCTGTTTTGGCTTTTTTAAATGAGTCCCTTCACAATTCTGTTTAAACAGTAAGGTATGTGGTCCTGGTCCTCATTAAGGCCTCAGTGCTGTGGACCCTGGTCTAGTGGTGTAAAGGACGAGGTGTGACAAGAGTGACTTCAGTATCTGGACAACTTGTGGCACTCTGTGCGGAGACCCTGCTTTGCCTCCTTGTCACAGCACTTGAGCTACACGGAGGAGCTAAGCTGTGACCCCACTTCCCTCACCTCCCTCTGCAGATCCTGGACTGTCTTGTCTGTGAAAGTGTGGGCAAAGAGGATAATAAGGGGAGCAGCAGAAGAGGCCCATGGAGAGAAGCTAACAACGGGCAGTTCAGGCAGAGTGTCATCTAGAGACAGGAGTAGGATGTGTTTCTAGGGGTTGAAGTGAAAGTTCCCTAATAGCATATTAGACCTGTGTAAGAAAAAAATGCACATTATAAAGTGAGCTTCCTGTAATGTACGTATTTGGTAGTTTCTTCATTTTCTATATTAACTCAGTGGTAGTAAAAAAGCATTTCAAAAGAGCCGTTGGTTCCTGCAGAAATCAGCACAAAGTCAGGATTTAGATCTAGGGACTGCAGTGGCTTGACACCTAACATGATCTTGCTTGCCTCAGGCCACCTAAGACACCCAGCCCAGGCAGGCAGGGGAGAGGCTTTGCTAAAGTCTTGTCTTGATCTCTGCTATCTGGTTCATCATATGGACAAATGTCAGAATGTGTGAGCAGAACTCCATGAAAATCCGGTGAAGACTGAGATGGCACAACCCAAGGTATAACAAGGCTGGAGTGCAGTAGAAATTGCTGTGCCCTCTCATCTGTGAAACTTTCCATTTTTCATAAATACATCTGAGGAAATGCTTTCTTTGTATTCAAAGACACTTAAGTACAGCAAAAAGGACTGCCATGGACAGTGCTTACCTTATACCGGAAGCTGTGGCCGTGAAAATGCACAGAGTGCAGGTCCACTTCATTGCCCATGCCCAGCAGATACCAGATGACCTCGTCTCCCACATGCATTGTGAGGCCTTGTAAGTTTCCAAACATTCTTCCATTGATAGCTGGAGAAAACAACACAATCTATTACCTTTCAGGGTATTGTTAGCCAATAACTCACAGAAATTAAGTTCATGTAAGGAGTCTTTGATATAATACAACTTGTTTCACTATGAATGGGGGAAATGACTTTGAAGGTCGCTAATGTCACACCTTGCTTTCTAGTCACTTTGCCTCAGGATCCTTGAAGGAGACTTGGAATTGGGAGAAAAATTTGTAAGTGATTTTAAACACAGTTCACTTCTAAATGGTTCTTCCTCACAAAGTGAGGAAAAAGTACTTTAAAGTGAACAACTAATCTGCTAATTTCTACTTGAAAGAAGAAAAAATGTTTTAGAATATTTGTCATACCATGCATTTTGTTGCTTTCTATGAATTCATCATTTTCTTTGTTTACTTTCTCAGGATGCTCAGAGTATGTTTTGATGTTGTCATCTAAGTACCAAGATTCATTCTCATCGAATACTAGAAACAGAAGGGAAAGTTCCAGTTTCTTTTTGGGGTTGAATACCTTCATGTAAGATTTCCGACAAACAATCAGTGAGCCAATCAACCCACTGTAGAGGTCCTGAAAATGAGCAAAAACATCAGTCATCCTTTTAGTGCAGGTCAAGATTTCAGAGAACTGGGACCATACCACCCCTGATCTCAGGGATTTTATTATTATTATTACTTTTCAGTACAGTGGATCAAATTCAGGCCCTTATGCTTTCAAGTAGGCATGGTACCACTTGAGCTAAATTCCCGGCAGAACTCTGGGTTCATTAAGGGGCTGATTTAAGTAGCAGATTTGGTCAGTGTGATGCTGTCAGTTTCCAGTAACTTTTCAATTGAAGTAGTTAAGTTAGAACGGTGGTGAGTAGGCTAAGTGTGTGATGTATAAGTGAAAATATGTACAGATGCCAAAAATTATCCTTGCTAATGAGCAGCAATTGAAAAGAACGCTAAGTAAAGAACATTGCTTTCATTGTTCCATAAGGTCATCAACTCATGAAGCTTTTCTCAGGATTGTGCCAGTCACTATAATTCCATCAAGAGTGAAGCAAGGGAGCCAGGGTTAGCTCAGGGGTTTCAGCATCTGCCTGGCAAGCACAAGGAGTTCAATCCCAGGTACCACATACCACAGTGCTGGGCATGGTGGCTCATGCCTGTAATCCCAGCACTCAGGAGGCAGAGACAGGAGGATTGCTGAGTTCGAGAGTTGCCTGGGCTACACAGTGAGCTCAGGGTCAGCTTGAACTACAAAGGGAGACCCTGTTTCAAAAAACAACAACAACAACAACAAAAGAGTGAAGCAAGGTCTCTGCCCTATAAGAACTGTTTTTAGAGGGAATAGAGAAACAGAAGAAATGGAAGTGGAGGAACCGAGTTAAAGGCCAGCCTGAACTACATAATGAGACTCTATCTCAAAAAGCAAACAAAACAGAGCAAAGTGTTGCCTACAATGGAGTTAGAGAGAATGCTGATGGACACAGAACGAAGACCACAATTGACTTAGATCTATGAGGAGTTTGGTCTGACTGCATGTCACTAATGACAGATTAGGACTTTGAAGTGCTTTTGAGATGAATCATATCAGGATATTCAGATTTCACTTTATAAGTCATAGGTAGCCATTGAAAAATCGGAGAAGGAAGAGACTTAAAGCTGGGAGGACTATGGCTGCAGTTGAGACAGATTTCAAGAGCCTGAACTATGTGGGTGGAAAGAAGGAATGGATTGGGCTACAGGTAGGGTTTGCTCAAGAAGGTCAAGGGGCGGTATGTGATTGGTAATTCAGAGTTCCTGCTTGAACAAATGAGATTTTTCTTGTGGAAGCATAGTAGGGGTGGAAGTAGATCCCAATGTCTATTTTAGGGTGGCTACATCTCTGTAGAAACTACTGGTGGAGATGCCCAGTATGTGTATGAATAGGATGAGATTTAGACCAGAGATTTAGAGCATAGGTTTAATTCTACAGAACAGTCTAACTTCCGATTTGTGGTTATTGAGTGCTTTTTGGCTTTGAATGATTTCATCACACAATACCTTCAATTCTGTGACTGCTGGCATCAGCTTTCTTGTTATTGTAATGAACTCTAAAATTGTGTGCCTCACTTCTTTGAGGTCAACATATTTTCATATCAAAAGGGAAATAAAAATATCACATTGATACTTCATTGCTGTGCTATCTCTAATCAGCATATAGTTACAGCTTTTTTTTTTTTTTTTTTTTTGAGACAGGGTCTCGCTTTGTAGTTCAGGCTGACTCTAAGCTCACTATGGAGCCCAGGCAAGCCTCGAACTCAGCAATCCGCCTGTCTCTGCCTCCCCAGTGCTGGGATTATAGGTGTGAGAGTTACAGCTTTCTTAAAAAAATAAGAAAGCTGGAAAAATGAAAGAAATTGCAGAGTAGCTTACATTCGTGGGATTTTAACACAGCATTAGAGCACAGGAAAACTCCAATTTCATTTTCCTTCAATTGTGTGTCTATTTTGGTAATTGTCACAAAACACAAACAATTTATAAAGTTTACCTTAACTTGATCCACAGTTGAATAATAAGCCCAAGGGATACAGGCTAAATCTTCAGGTCCAGCGCCAGATCTTTCTGGGATTTGCCATATATAAGTGCGAGTTTCACCTAAATTAAATGTTAATATATCAGGTTATATTTGGTTTATATTTGATGTTGATAACCAGTGACCCAGGAACTAGAAATGTCAGAGTGGTTTCTGTATAAATATTACTCTTTAAATTTCAAGGATTTAGTTTTAAAATGAACTCTAAAGTATTTTCATGTCTTTTTTTTTTTTGGTGTGTGACAACAGTGAATTAACTGGTTAAACTGTACCTGCCACATCACAAAGCCAAGAGGTGACCACTCCAATATAATTTGAAGAAACTTTGCAAACTAATCTTTTCTAAGCCTGAAGTTTTTTTGGTTATATTTGTTGTTGTTTGTTTTGTTTTGTTTTTTTAATTTGAGACAGGGTCTCGCTTTGTAGTTCAGGCTGGCCCTGAGCTCACTATGTAGCCCAGGCAAGCCTTGAACTCAGCAATCTCCTGCCTTTGCCTCACAAGTGCTGGGATTACAGGCATGAGCCACCCCGCCTGGCACTGTGGTATGTGGTACTGATTACTGGTGGGTGTGAGTCACCCCACCTGGTATTGCTGTATGTAGTTACTGGGGATTGAACCAAGGACCTAGTGTTTATGGGGCAGGCGCCGGAACCACTGCGCTAAATCCCCGGCCCTTGAAGTATGTTTTCATAATCTTCCTTCTTCATCTACCAAGGTGTCCTCCAGTGACCAGCCAGTCCTCACAGTCATCTCAGGTCTATGTGGAACCAGCCTGTGAATTTCCCTCTGCTTCACCATGGCTTCCTTTCTTCCTCCTGTGAGCCGTGACCCTCTTGATCTTCTGCGCCACTGACTTAAAACAGTTTTATTTGCCTGCTCTCTGTCCCAGTCTGTCACACCATATGCTGCTGTGTGACACGCAGCACAGTCTCATCCTGGTCCCTGAGCCTGAAGATAGGGAGGTGCCCCAACCTCTTACCTTGCCAAGACCCCCACCCTCTTCCCAGCTCCTGGCTCTGCTACGTTGCACTCTGCCCTTGCCCATTCCGGTTGCCTTGGAGCGTCCTGTGCAGTCTTGTCTTCCTGCCTTGTTCTCACCAGTCCTTGCCGCACACACTGCTCACTCTTTATGTAGGCCTCCGCACGTTACATATGTCAGGAACGCTGTCCGACTCCAGCTCAGCGGAGCCTGACAAGTCTTAACTAGGGAGTCAAGCAGTACAGGAGGGATGTCCTCAGAGGGTGTGATGGCCTCCTTTTTTCCCTGAAGCCCTCATTCTCGGCTCTTTCCATGTCTTTACTCTTTAGGCAAAATATTTGATATTTTGGTTGATTTACTACCTGAATATATTATCTCTCCATCTCTGCTTGTTCTGGTTACTGTGATCTGTGAACTGTGAACTTCTGTTTCCTTCTCCACTGTCTTTCCACCCTCCCACCAGTGCTCAGTGCGCTGAACCTTGGACTCCTCTGTGGCTTCTCTGTGCCCTCACTGCCCGGTGGCCAGTTTGTCAGCAGGTCCTTTTAGCACCACCTTTAAAACAA
>PVIC010045351.1:0-14647 GCA_004025085.1 Thryonomys swinderianus
AAATCAGTGCGCTCTAAATCACGGACTCTGTGGAAACCATCTTGACAGAGAGCAAGGAGGCGCTGGGTGTGCGCCCACCCGAGACGCAGGGCACCCGCTCAGCGAGGTGGCGAGGACGCTGTCCAGAAACAGACAGATGGGAGATTGGAACTGGGGCTTTTGCAGGCATGGGTCGTAAATAGCGGATGGGGTGGGCGGTGTGGATGACGGCGATGGCATTTAATTAGAAGCTTGCTGGGAAAGGCGTGGATGGAGCGAACGCCCGCGGCAGTGAGGAGTGAGCAAGGCCCCAGGTGAGCGCAGGGCCAGACGGCAAAGCCAGGCACCGCGCGTGAACCCGCGTCATTTCCGCGGCACAAGCTGTCTCTGTCTCCTCACGAGGGGGCCACACAGCTCTCCTGGATAAGAGAGAGAACTTTGTAAATTCTGTAATGATGGCCGAAGGAAAAAGCTAGAGCTGCGTATTTCTAGCTCAAGACGGTGACCTCTTTCAATGAAAACAGCAGAGACGACATATAAAAGGCAAGGAGCAGAAGAGCGTCATGAAAGCAGGGACTAACTTTGCATGGCGCTAATTTCTAATAAAGAGGGGGTGCTGAGTCTAGATATAAACACAGTGACAAACAGAACATATTGATTATGATACATGGCTATGACCATGATTCGTATGGTCATGGGATTCGTGACTCCCTCATAGGAAGGAGTTTATGTGTGACTGGTTTTTAATTAGTGACAGTCCGAGATGATAATGACACTGGACAAAGCAATTGCCATTGTAACATAATATCTTATTTTCTAAAATGTACCGATAAATTTTAAAAATTATCTCTTGGGTTACATATTAAAGGTCCTTATCCTTTTCAAATATTCAAAGTATATATTATTAATAATAATATTGTATTTTTAAAAGTATAACCATACCCATATGAAGAAATTGAGAATGTAGAAATGAAAAAGATGAAAATGAAGGAAAATTGGCAGAAAGTATTACCATTCAGAAAATTGGCTCTACTCTGATGCAAAATTCCATTCCTCTATTATCTGTAAAAGTCATGACAGGAATTCAAAATTGAATTGCTATATTTAAACAGTGACTCACAATGACAGTGATAACTGTCACTGAATTTGACAGAAAGTGAACTGAAATTGAAAATTTTAGTAAATAGTTCTAAATAATTCTCTGTAATTCTGGAAAACAATAGGCATTGTTCGCTTTTATTTTAAAATAATTAGAATTCTATTTTATTTTACCTACTGATTTTAATTACAGAAAATAATTGAACACTTTTCGTTCTGTTTATCTAACTCATACCTATATCTTCATATAATCAAGGCTCAATAATTTTGAAATTGTTGCATACAATATTTGCTACTTTTTTCTCCATATAACTTTGCATAGCTGTGTATAGCTAGTGGTCATTCTTCATTAGGTTTTGACTTCTGAAAACCATAGTTTCCAATTTAAAAAGAATTGGACAGGTTGCCTGATATAAAAATAATAAATTCTTAGTCACAGAAGGCATCAAAGATTAGCGAAGAATATACGTTCAGTGATTAACTTATCCCTGGAATTGCCATGCTGAAAAAATAATAGAGAAAAATCCTACATTTAATTAAATTTAATTTTAGCATTGATTTCAAGTTCATTTCTTAAATCAATCCTTTATTAGTGTCATTAATTCCTAAACTCATCATTAATTTTCATCCAGTATTGTTTGTTAAGCAAAGGAATTGCAATTCTTTTACCAATGTACTGTATGTTAAATGATTTATTCCCTAGATGATATGTTTATAATCCAAAAAGTAGAAGGAAGATTAAACTATTTTACATGGTAATAATAACCTTCTAAAAATGTTTTCCTCGTGTATGTTTATGACATATAGTGATAATATTCTCTGTGCGTTCTTGGCAAAAATACAATTCATATCTTGGTCTTTTTGTCTTCTTCTTCCCTCCCCCTCCTCATCTCTCTCATCCTCAGACCTCCTTCCTCCTCTTAACTTTACCAAATGCTCACCAAAATATCAGAAATGAGTAAGCTCATGAGTTTAGTCTTTCCTTGTTTTAAATCGTGTCTTTGAGAAACACACAATGAGACAACAGTTTGAGTAATTCATTTTGAGGGGACTTCAAGGAAAGTCTAAAGAGGGGTTAGTTAACCAAGAAACGAGAATAAGCCAATGCACAGTAAGTGAATAAGCATACAATTGCTGTGGACCCCAGGAGATTTCCCAGGGAAGCTCTGAAAGACCATATGAGATGTACCTCTGCGATGGATATCCCTCCCGGGGGTGAGAAATCTTGTCGGTTTATAGAACTCGACTCATGGTTAAATCTGTAGCACTTCCAGTTACAGGCAGCTGTCTGAAGGAGGAAGCATTTGGTTTGAATAGACACTACAAATGCTGAGGAAGTGTGCTGAACAGTGCCGATCGGCTGGCATCACCGTGCCTAACTCAGTATCAGGGTGTATCCCTGTTGCAATCGATAGCTACTGCTTATCACAACTGTCCTAATTGGTAATTACTTTAGTTCTCATCTCAGTTAAATTAGCTGTCATTTTCACGTTTCTGCTCTCATGATGAGCAAGAGCTTAACTTCTGTCCTCCGAGTACTGTGCTCATTCAAAGTGATGAATGGCAAACTGTTCCCTGCAGGTTGGTAGTTGAAAACACCTAAAAATAATTTCATGACTCAAATGATAATGGAGCTACAATGCATGCTTTCTGACCTCTTTCTTCCTTTTCTAGCATTTTTTATCCAGAGGCATTAAGGAAGCATTTTGGGGATGTTAACACAATTTTAAATTCTGATTGCATTATCTACTTCTAAATTACTATATCTCTTGTTTTGGGGAGGAACAAAGTATTACTAATATTTTTGTTAGAGTGAACATTATCACCTGGTTATTTTATATAGATTTACTCAGTTGAATGTTTGAAGTATAAAATATACCAATTGTAAAATATGCCTTCATAGAGGTTTTGTTTTGTTTTGTTTTGTTTTTTTTGAGACAGGGTCTCGCTTTGTAGTTCAGGCTGGCCCTGAGCTCACTATGGAGCCCAGGCAAGCCGCCACGAACTCAGCAATCCTCTTGTCTCTGCCTCCCGAGTGCTGGGATTACAGGCATGAGCCACCACGTCTGGCATTGTGGTATGTGGTGTTGATTGCTGGTGGGCGTGTCTCCACGCCCAGCATTATATGTAGTTACTGGGGATTGAACTCAGGACCTTGCGCTTGCGAGGCAGGCGCTGGAACCACTGAGCTAACCCTCCAGCCCCATAGAGTTTTGATAACAAGATCATGAACCATATTTCAAGACAAAAATAACTAACCTCTGTTTTCTGGTCCTTACACAGGATACTTGGTTTTTGAAAAAATTGTACTTATCAGAGTAGGTTCTGATTTGCTCTATGCTATAGCATAAGTCTGGGAGGAGGACTAAATGAAAGAAATAAAAGATACAGAGGAAAGTGGGGAGCCAAGATAGCCAGTGCTCCTTAATTAGCAAAGACACTGGTCTGTCCAAGCCACTGATTTTTATTAGTCATCAATCGGGGTAAAGGTGAGCTGCATGAGAGGGTGGGACTACACCCAAGGGCGAGTGATCATACATATTCTATGGAAACTAATGCAAGCAAGGATTGTAAAGGACAAGACGAAGCATCCTTGAATTAGCAGCAGAAGTGACAAAATATGTGATTAGAACATCATCCTTCTAAGAAGGTTTTAGTTGTAGGAATGGAATTGGGGTTTGACTCATTCTGACCTTGGCACACAGGTTTCAGCCGGACTCACTTATATGAAGAAGTTGACTTCGAGGTCAACACTTCACAGCCTTCACTACTTACAGCCTGCTTTGGGTATAGTCAATGTCACAGTCGGCCTTATCCTCCCTCCTCTGTTTCCAGACCTCTACTTCTGCATGGAATGAGCTGTGATTGTCCTCAGGGCCTATTTTCTCCTGAGTCTCACTGGAGGGTGATGTTACAGGGCTGGTGGAGGCAAGTCCCAGGGCATCAGAGGCAAGAGGAGTTGCTCAGATGCAGTCTTTGCATGGCTCTTAGGAGGAGCACTGCTTGACCCATGGTCATACATTTTGGGATGATTGCCATCATAACTTTTTATTTCTTGGTGAAAATAAGCAAACCCTGACCCCCATGTTATGCACTGTACTGAGCCATTTACCTTTCAGCAAAAACATCCTTTGACAACACCTGTATTTAGGCCACATCTGTAGATTTGCCTCTGGATCAGTGAAGTTTTGACATTTCTGACAGAGCACATTTACTTTTCATGAGCAAATTTTAAAAATTTAAAATGAAAGTAACAAGAAAAAGTAGAAAAAAATCTAATCGAACTTGTGGAGGTAACTACATTATAAATGAGCTTGTGGAAGCAGCTATATCTCCCTTGTATGTTCTGATAATTCTCCTTTTAGAAAAAGGTGAGCATGTCAAATGATGGCTTTTCCTTGTGGGTTACATTCGATGGGCATATGTTACAAGGATCTATAATGTGTCTAACTGGCTGGCCTGTCTATATTTCTGTCTCTGGAGAACTATCCTTGATTGTGGTTAGGGAAGAATAAGCATAGCTTTTCTCTAACAGTTTCAAACTGATCTGGGTCAATTTAAGGAACATTGTAATTAGGTGGTCTTTTTAAGGACCTAATATAGTGGTCCTTTGATAAAAATCATACCATAATTTAATTATATGAAACTCTCTTTATAAAGTCAATCTGGTAAATTTTAGTTTAAAAAAAAGGGCAGTCTATTTGTTGTTAATGTAATCTATATTACAACTTGGAATTTGGCAACTTTAGGAAAGAATAAAAATTTTATTAAGAATTAGAAAAATGTAATCAAAGTATAACCATTAAAAATAAAAGAGCAAGTTGAATCAAGAGCCATGTTTAGAAACTATTAAGGGACCAAAACCATTTTAGCAGCCACATACTTGGTATGAAGTTGATACATTATGGTTTCATGGCTAAAACTTAATTTTTCCAAATATTTATGCTTTGTTTTTTGCTTCTGATTCTCATTATAAATCTGGTAAAAGGATCAAGCAGTACCCATACCACAGTCTGAAGACAGAGCTGTTGTTTTTATTTTTGTCATTTTTTTGTCTGCTTTTAATCTCAGCTTACCAGAAATTCTCAGAATATAGACAAAAGTTTTGGGTAGAGTGTAATATACTTGTTCTCCACTCAAATAGTTAGTGAAGTTCTAGCTCTTCACTGCTGAATTCTATAAGAAATGTAAGGAGGAGCTAATGCTACTTCTTCTCAAAATCTTTAAATTAGAAAGAAACAATATCCCAAATTAATTCTTGGAAGCAAGCATTACCTTGATTCCACAAGCAGATAAAGACCAACCAAAAAGAAGAACTACAGGCAAATCTCCCTAATGAACATATATGTAAAATCCTCCATAAGAAACAGGCACATAGGTTACAGAAGATCATCAAAAGGATCACGCACCTTGACAAGTTGGGTTTATCCCAGGGAAGCAGGAATGATTCAACATACACAGATCAATAAATGTGATACACAATATTAACAGATCCAAGGACAAAAAAAAAAAACACCACAAATGTTCATCTCAATATATGCAGAAAAAAAACATTTGACAAAATCCAACACCCAGAAAAGATTAAAACCGTACAGAAAATCAAATATTCAAGAATTAAAAACTTTCATGTTAAAATCAGGAACAAGGCAAAGAATATCCAATATCACTACTCCTGTTCAATATCACTCTGGAAACATTAGCCACAACAAATAGATAAGAAAAAGAAATCAAAGGAATAAAGATAGGGAAGGAAGAAGTTAACTGTCATTATTTACTGATGATATGATACTCTACATAGAAGATCCAAAAAATTCAGCAAAGAGATTGTTTGACTTAGGTGCCAGATTCAGTAGAGTAGCTGGATATAAGGTCAACACTCAAAAATCAATAACCTTTCTATACCCAAACAATAGACTCACTGAGAGAGAAATTTGGGAAACAATACCTTTCACAATAGCATGTCAAAAAAAAAAATCTAAGAATCAATCTAACAAAAGAGGTGAAAGATCTCTACTCCGAAAACTACAACATTCTGAACAGAGAAATTGAAGAGGGTAGCAGAAAATGGAAAGACTTCCCTTGTCCTGAGTAGAAAGAACCAAAATCACCAAAATGGCCATACTCACAAAACTGCAATTAGATTCAATGCGATCCTTACTGTAATCCCAGCCACATAGTTCATGGAACTAGGGAAAGTAATCCAAAAATACACATGAAGCTGGAAGAGACCTAGAACAGCAAAAGCAATTCTTGGCAACGAAGACACGGCAGGGGGTATCATAGTCTCCTACTTGAAATTATATTATACAGCCTGATACTAAAAATGAAAAGGACCCAATGATCAACAGAGCAGTCTAGAAGATGCACAAACGGCTCCAGACATAATACGCAACCTCATTTTTGGCAAAGGATACAAACATCATTTGAGGAAAGATAGTCTCTTTAAAATATAACACTGGCCACACTGGGTTTCAAACTGTCAAACATTAAAGCTAGACCTACATCTTTCACCTTGCACTAAATTGAAATTGAAGTGGATAAATTATCTTAAAACAGAAACACTAAACCTGCTGGAAAATAGGTTAGGTTGAACTCTTGGAGATATTGGCATAGGGTCAGACTTCATGAATAAAACATTAGTAGCATGGGAACTAGGAAAGAATCAACCACTGGAATACCATCTTATTAAAAAGCTTATGGGCAGCAAGAAAAAACACCAACATGGTTAAAAGACAACCTACAATGTGGGTAAAAATGTTTACTAGTTGATCATCAAAGAACTACATTTGTCACTTCTAATAACCATACTTTGAATAGAAATTTTTACCTCTTTGATTTGTTTGTTACCTTTTTTTGAACTCTAAATCTTTTCATCTTTTGATCTGTTTTTGCTTTTATGACATTTTTTATTTAAGTTTTTTCATTAAATTCATACACATATCAGCTTTGTGCATATTAGAGGTCTTAAAAGCCAATTTGTTATCTTCTTTTCACATTTGTATTGCTTGTGCACGTGTGTCTTGAGGGGAGAAAATCAATTAGAATTGTAAGACTTTTTTTTTTGTTAGTACAGATAATTATTTTATTTTATTTTATTTTGTTTTATTTTATTTTTTGACACAGGGTCTTGCTTTGTAGTTCAGGCTGGCCCTGAGCTTACTATGTAGCCCAAGCAAGGCTGGAACTCAGCAATCCTCCTGCCTCTGCCTCCCGAGTGCTGGGATGACAGGCGTGAGCCACTACTCCCAGCACTGTGGTATGTGATATTGATGGCTGGTGGGCGTGAGTCATCATGCCCAGCATTGTATGTGGTTACCAGGCTCAAATTCAGGGCCTTGTGCTTGCCAGGCAAGTTCTGGAACCACTGAGCTAAATCTCCCGCCTAGAATTCCTTATTTAGTGTCTGCTTCTCTATGGCATAATCTTGGCGTTGGATGCTTTTGGTTAGTTATCCACTTCTTTGACCTAAAGAGTTTAACTGAATTGAATCCAATCATTTTGTGTTTAAAGAAGAAAATCTCCACCAGTGACAGCTCTCTCAACAGATCCAACAACACATCAGTCATGTACATTAAAATTTGTTTTAAATTTTCACACTTTTCAATGACCCATACAAATAGTTCTATACTAATAACAAGTAGAATGAGATGTAGTGGCAAGTGGGCAAAAGAAATAAAGAAACATGCTTATTAAATCTTTAGAAAAAGAAGAAAAGAGAAATATCACTAAATACAAAGTGGACAGAAGTTAAGACAGATTTAGTTTAATTGGAGCAAAGTACTAGTGTTTAGGGTCCTCAGGAAATATTGTTGGAATAAGCAAAAGGACATCCATAGTAATCAGAAAGTGATAGAAACTGTGAGAATAAAGGAACATATTAATATCTTTATGATCATCTCCTGTTTGGATCTTCTATACAAAATTTTGGTCAGGGTTACTTTGCTTCCCCACGCAAGTCCTATTTAGATGAAGGCAGTTGTTAATTTTTATTTCCTTCTTCTTATACACAGATACTTCCTATATGTGTGGGTACATATGTGGGACTGCACTAAAAATGATTTTATTAAATATTTCAAAGAATTTATTTTATTCTGGTGGTGCACATTACCAAAATTGCAAATACTTGTCAATAGATGTGCTTGTGGAAGAAAGAAAAATATCCTCCAACAAATTCTCAAAGTTCATTGTACTGTAAAAGCATACATGACATGAAGATCCAAACAGAATTTCATTTAATAAAATTATGGTTGACATTATAAATAACCTTTAAGAAAGTGTGTAATATCATGTTGATATATGAACAGTAGAGTTCTATAGTACTAAGGAAAGATAAAACATTTTCACACTAAGAGAATCTTAGGCATTGAGCAACTTCAATTAGCAAATTACTTTGGATGCACATTTTTGGAAGATTTACTCAAATATACATCAATTCTTTTAAATTATGTATAAAGAGCTATATGTTAAAAAATATGATATGTGCCAGGCACAGTGGCTCATGCCTGTAATCCCAGCACTCAGGAGGCAGAGGCAGGAGGATTGCTGAGTTCTAGGCTTGCCTGGGGTACATAGTGAGCTCAGGGCCAGCCTGAAGTACAAAGCGAGACCCTGTCTCAAATATATATATATATACACACACATATCATATATATTTATATATATATATGAATATATATATATATATATGTATCAATGATTTGGAGCATGAGTTATACAGATCCATATTCTAACATATTCATGAAAGGATAAAATAATTAAAATAGCTTTCAAGTATTTTCCTAGTATTTAATTAGCAGGTTAATTACCTTAAATTTTCAAACAATTTTCATTTGAATTTTATTTACACATGCTAATTTAATGTTTTTAATTTTTGTTATTTTTCTATCCTATTCCATTACTTAAAATGTTTAAATTATGTGAATTTGCTTCTAAACTTTGTATAAAACAAAATAATCACCAGTATGAGGAACTATGTACACAATTTGATAATTACTTGAGAGCTAACCCTTATCACTCCTTGTATACTTTTAAAATAATTCTTGATTTAGATTGCCCTTATAATTTTCATAAAATGTCAAGCTTTATTGCTATATAACATTGAAATCATACAACTTATTATGCTAAGAAAGCAAACTTTAAAAGTGCACTTCAAAAATATAAAACGAGAAGTGTAAAACAATAATTTTATTTTATTGACTAGTATACAGTGGTAGTTTGTTTTAAGAATTTGGGGTAGAACAACTGTGTTTGTGCTTGTGTGGAGAAGATGCCCAGGGTCCTGTATGTCATGATATGGGAAGCTTGTGAAAAAAAAGCAAAATTTTACTGAATGCTTTGTGAAACAAGCTGTTTATAAAAAGAAAAATTCATGAACTGAGGTATTACTGCAGTGCAAATAATTCTGGGATTTTAAATAAGAAGAATAGGGGGTTAATGGAAAACAACATTTAAGTTAAGCAAGAGTAATGTTTATTAGTTTAACTTCTTTATCTCTAAACAGATTGCCTTTTTTTGAGATACTAGCTCTGCTTATAATTATTTATGTAAATAAATCTGACATTCTATTTGTGCCTATATGAGCTATCTATAAAATTTGTCCGGTAAATATTTCTGTTTATTTCTACATATTTTATGCCATCAGGTCATAACTCATAGAGGTGAATATATACTATATACTATAGTATACCATAGTATATTATACTATACTATAACTTGTAATGTATAATATGTATATTATATACTATGTGTGTGTGTATATATATATATATATATATATATATATATATATATATATATATCCAGCTTCAAGCTTTCACAAAATTTCACAAACTCAAAGAACTTGGTAAATATATATTTTATACATATGGTGGATATTTTAGGTAGGAAAAAGAAAGAATTTTTTCCTGCTGATCATTTAAGAGATTAATATTTTGTGAAATATCTTGACTGGACATATTTTGTTCAGTCTCTGATTTTAATTCAAGAATTATCCCTCAGGAAACAAAGCTGAAATCAGATTACTGTCCTCTAGCAAGAACAGTAAAAAAATAATACATGTATATTCCAAAAATAAATAGGACCTCTTCATTTTTTGATGCTTAGAAGATTTAGATCCCAGAATTCCTCATTTCATTAGCAAATATTTATTGAGAGCTGCTGACAATATATGGTTTATTTTAATATGAATAATATATTTAGAAATCCATATACATCAATATTAGAAAGAACAACTAAGAAAAATTCACACACTATAATTTACACCAATCTAGTTGAAGAAATGTAACACTTTATTACACTACCTATATGTGCTTAAAGTTTTAAAAATGAATCTTTACATACAAATCAGAAATGGACTTTTAATACAGTCTAGCTAAATCATCAAAAGCAATTTTTCCAATGATCTACTAGGGACACATAACAAAATGACCAGAGTTGATACATACTTTAGATAATATTCTTAGCCTCTTTCCTTATGGTACTCTCAGAGGTGCCCAGCTACACTCAAAACGCAGTCTCCTAAGGCAGTGTATTGCTTGTAGAAACGTCCTTTTCAACTACTATTCTGATCAAATGACAATGTTCTTCATTGAGACATTCTAATAATTTAAAAAAAACGATTTGATATGGAATAGGTGGTGAGCCATGGGCTTTTATCCTTGCTGAACTATTCCCATGTGAATTATCATAATATGGGTATTGTCTTCATTGCTTTTCTAGGTGAGGAGAAATAATTACTAATAGATACAAAACACCAGCTCGGGAGAAGTCTCAGTGGACAGCATCTGGAGGGAAGATGAGTAAATCTTTTTATTCACTTGGAGCAGAGTCAACATGAGAAATCAGGTTCTAGCCATTATAAACAAGTGACAATATATATCACAATCACATATCTTTGGAGGAACTTATATGCTTTCTCTGAAAAATGAGTCAAGACATTAGAAGTATGGTTTTCAAATTATGTAGGTCATAAAAGTTGGATATATTGTGTGGTGGGTTAGCCTTCAGTAGTAATAAGTAGATGATTGAATAACAGATTTATTCAATACTAATGTATGATTTCAGAGCAATAACTACAACATTGTGTAGGATCAATATGCAATTTATATTTTGAGTTATTATCTAGGAGAATTATGCTACAATCTAATGGTTTTCACTGACATTTAATTCCAAAAAAACTGATTACAGTCTCATATTTCCATTATATATTAGAACCTGTTATGGCTTTATAGTGTTATAAATAATTTATCTTTCTTTCTAATGGATCATCATAGCATATAAATATTCTGTAGTACTCATGAATTTCATTTATACTTTGCATATTTATATAATTCATCTCATTTTGCATATTAAGTACCTTATTGTATGTGTAAAAACTCAACTATTATACATATTTAAATGTCTTGACCAAACGCAATACCTTAATTTTGTTTTAATCTTAAGAGGTAGGAACATTTAATGTATTCAGGATCTGTAGAAATTGTTGCATAGAAAAATATGCTTATTTTTGGTAAATAAGCAAATAAGATATAAACTCCATATAAATATGGTATTTCTTTTGTAAGTCTGGATTTTAAATGAAGGTTTTTTAATAATACTATAATGACTTTTCAATAGCTGGCAGTAAACTTTTCTTTAACTTTGGTTTAGTTTCAGTTAACTATGTAGGAGATTTTATGCCTTGAGTGAAGAAGAATTTTAATTTGAGCTATTATTATTATTATTATTATTATTATTATTTTTGCTTTTTGAGACAGGGTCTTGCTTTGTAGTTCAGGCTGGCCCTCAGCTCACTATGGTGCCCAGGCAAGCCGCCGCGAACTCAGCAATCCTCCTGTCTCTGCCTCCCAAGTGCTGGGATGACAGGCGTGAGCCACCACGTCCAGCACTGTGGTATGCGGCGTTGATTGTTGGTGGGCGTGTCTCCACTCCCAGCATTATACGTGGTTACTGGTGATCGAACTCAGGACCTTGCGCTTGCGAGGCAGGAACTAGAACCACTGAGCTAACCCTCCGGCCCTATGTGTTATTAATTTTCTTGGAATTTTCTATGATATGTCCCTGCTTCTAAATGTGTACAAAAACTATAGAAATTTATAATTTTCTGGTAATAAATTTACCGATATTACATACATATATATATATATATATATATATATATATATATATATATATATATATATGAACAGCACAACCCAGTAGACAAATATATATTGTAACATGAAACAATAAAATGTTAATGTAATTTGAAGAAATTTATAAAAAAGTGTATGTTCTGTGGTGCCAGTCAGTGAATCTCATCAAAGGCATGCAAATACAAAATTGACTTAAGGAAAAGTAAAGAAATACAAAAATTCTTTTAAAACATTGAACATGTGTTCTACTAATAATTGATAAAACTGATGTTACTGTGAAAAGGAAAATATCCCTAATAAATTATTCTTTAGTAGTTACATTTCTGCTTGCCAAGGTAGTATCTCAGATACCTACAAGCCAAAGGTGAAATATTTCATAGAGGTTTGAGTCCATCATCAGTTGGCTCCAAGGCAGAGGAGCATCACAGAAGAGAACCAGCTCATGGTAGGCCAAGCAGGATGCAGCAAGCAACAACGAAGCAATTTTCTCTTTCCTCATTGTCCCATCCAGGCCACAAAGCACTTGGTTGGTCCACCCCACATCTAGGTGAGGATTCCCAATATTCACACCCAGAACTTGGCTAAAATAATCAATGGACCAATTGAGTACAACACATCCTTAGTCCCAGAAGAACGCATCCTAGTTCCATTCAGCACTGAAAAGCCCCAGTACCACTGAGGCTTTGAGGAAACATCTAGATACAAGCCATAGTCATCATTTTTATTAACTCATTATTATTGTTATTATTGATTTTGTTACTGGCTTTTCTTTTTTTGAGACAGGGTCTCGCTTTGTAGTTCAGGCTGGCCCTCAGCTCACTGTGTGGCCCAGAGAAGCCTCAACTCAGCAATCCTCCTGTCTCTGCCTCCTGAGTGCTGGGATTACAGGCTTCAGCCACCATGCCTGGCTTTGTTACTGGTTTTTTAAAGGCAGGATCTCTATATAATTTAAGCCACCTTTGAACACACTGTGTGTCTGAATTCACAGCCATCCTCCTGCCTCAGCCTCTCAAGTGTGGGCATTATGGGTATGCACCACCACACTCAGCACTATTTTTAATAATAAGAAAAAGTATACATACAAAGGATTGATGCAGGAAAGAACAAAATGTCACAGTAATAACTGAGATAATTGACTACTATATATTATAGTATAAAAATGTAAATGATATAAAAAGGACTAAATAATAAAGTAGGTAAATATAATGAATGGAAGAAATTAACATCACATATAACTTCAATACATTAGATCTAATTGAACTACAAATGTTTATGAGTTTTTTCAACTTGATAGAATCTATATTCAAGTGTCTCTGATATATGTTCTTACTCATATTAGACAAAATGAAATTCAAAGCAGTTTGTTTCACATTGGCTGTGGAAAAAAAAATGTTAGAATGTCATACAGATGTGTAGATATATATTTTCTCTGATATGAGAAACTAAATCTATAAATGTGTTCTAGAATGCATTATTAATATTATGAAATATTAAATATTCAAAGGGTATTGGGGCTTAGTGGTAAATAATGAAGAAAAAAATTGATGTTCAAAAAGGAAACAATGCTTGTATATATAGGGGTGAAGGGAGGTAGAAGAGGAGGAAAAATGAGAATTAAGTTGTGTCATATACTGGTGCAAATTCTCAATGTGGAGAGTAATTGTGATGTGTATATATAATGTATCAATAAAAATATTCTTTTGATGAAACTAAAACGAACATAAAGAGGAATATATGAATGAAGAGGTTTCAAAATATGTGACATCTAATTTGGGGAAATTAAGATTAAAAAATTGGGTGTACTGTACTAAAAATAGGAGTTTATACCATTTAGTAGAGGTATGAGGCTATGGGGAAAAGAAGAGCTCTTATAGTTAAATAAATAATATAGAGGGATTTTAGATAAAAATCTCAGAATTAAAGTAACAATTTTAGTGATTGACTTGGCTGTATAGAAGCCAATTTTCTTAACTGTAAGCATCAAGAAAATGAAACTGAGCATGGAATAAAATTAATGATAGTGTATTCTGAGAATTAGAATGTATTGCATGTGTCACCTACTAAAAGTAGCAGAAATTCGGCATTATGTACAGTAGTAAATACATCCTGCATGGGATTGTGTATTGGAGTACCAAATCTACACTGAAAATATGGCCCATAAGATTCAATGCATGTGGAAACATTATTCAACATAAGCTAGAAGTATATGATTCATTTATATATATAATTAAAATATTGATATATCTCTGGCTATATAAAAATTACTTGTTAGATGAGACACTTTAAACCTTGAGATTGATCAAAAGAAAACCTGTAGTTTTTATTTTGATCATGGTCAACTAGCTGCATGGGTTATACCTTTCTGCTAAAGATACATATAACACTTAAATTGAGGATAGTTATTAAAATGCTACAATTCAAAAATAAATAAATGGAAG
>PVIC010045352.1:0-14671 GCA_004025085.1 Thryonomys swinderianus
CAAACCATTTCGTTGGTGGAGCTGCTCTAAAATGTCATGAATATTCATCTGGAATTTTTCAGAATACTGCTGGAGAAAGATGTGGGCAGTACAAATGAAACAAGAATATAAGAATGTTGATACGAGAAGTGTATAATGAGATATATACATGACAATTTAATATATCACCTTCATATTTTGTGTATGCTTAAAAATTTCAAACCAAAAATTTTTAAATGGAACTCTTGGGCCGCAATAAATGATTCACATTCTTCTACGGTTGTCCCAGCCCACTGATGATTTAGCACCAGCTCTACACTGGATTCCTTCACAGGGGAAAGGCAAATTCATACTGTTCCTCCCGTGGAAGATGAGAGGACGACTAGCCAGTACAAGGCTGCATACCAAGCATCAGTAGCAGACATGTTTGCTCAAACACTTCATGAGTCATGGGTGTAGTATTTTTCATTATGAGTACAACCCTGGTACTTCTCTGAATTGTTTTGACAGTCTACAGGGATGTAGTAAATACCACTTGTTTTTTATAGTCTGATAAGGTTGTTAAACTGGGAAATCATGTTGCAAAACATCTCTGCAGGCTTCAAGTCTTTTCTCCGAAAACTAATTCATTTCTCTGCTCCTGGAAAGCAGTATTGTTTCATGACCGTGGTAAGTTTTAGGATTATAGTCATTTCTTAGCAGTGTCCCTAGTCAAATGTAAAAGGAACCAGCAGCAGGGGTCATAATGATTTCATCCGACTACCCTGTCCTCTCACTAAAGCTGGATTTAAGGAACTCAGAAAGTCCAAATCAATTACACCGTCTAACAAAAGAACAGCAAGCCAGTCCAGACAAAAGAGCCGGCAACAGCTTTAGACGCATTAAAATATAATAAGGTCTTACATAAGCCTCCCCATTACCCTTTAGTGGGAATTTGGAAGTACTACCTGGGATGAGGACCTGGCCCGGGACCTTCTCAAACTCTTGCTGAATTTATCCCAGGATCTCTCTTTAATCTAGTCTGTTTCCAAGGGGCTAATCTTTCCTGTGTTCCTAAATAACTTCCTGACCTACAAAAGCAATTGCCGTATAATAAGTCTTTGGCTATAGGTACTGACCCTGCGTGTAAATCCTACCCCTGGATTGACCCACCCCGGGGGAGGGTACCTTTTCCCCTAGCTCCTAGCAACCTTGTTACTTTGTTTTTACCCAGAGGCTAATCCACTATTCTGAAGTGTCCAAATATCTTCCTTATGGCTCGTATCTAGGTATTGTACAAAGGCCTCAGTGCTCATATATGGGGCTTCTGGGGCTTCTTATATGGATTGTGGGTGTTTGGTACTGTACTAGTCAACTGGTGGGATAACGAACAGCTGGGTACGATCTAAAGCCTAGAGGAAAGAGGTGAGTCACTGGGGGTTGGCATGGAATGCTGTGTATATGTCTTTCCTCCTCCCTTGATGGCTCACTGCCATAAGCAAGCCTACTCTGCCAGGCCATCCTATTGGAACCAGCTGACTACAGACTGAAATTTCTACAAACTATGAGCCAAAATAAAAACTGTCCTCTTTTAACTTGTGGCTATCAGATATTCTGTCTCAGCAACAAGAAAGTAATTAAAACAGATTTTAGTACTAGGAGTGGGGTCACTGCAGTGATGCCACTTGGGTCTGTGGTTTAGAAGCATCTAGGAACTGAATTATGGAAGGAAGTTGGAAAGATCTAGAGACAGAAGCTGGAAAATCATCTCTAGAGCACTGTACATCAAGCTCCTAAGCTTGGTGGGAGATTCTGGTCAGAGCTCGGAAGACCAGAATGTTGAAAGAAACGTTAAGTACAGATCAGGCTCAGACAATTTTTGTTAAGAACAAGAGCTCCATGGGCAGTTGGACTCCAGGGTGCGTGTGTTATGCATGGTAAAAAATTTTTCTGCATTTTGTTCATATCTAGAGACATTTTTGGAGATAGCAATTGAAGGCAATCAGCTAATTAGCCTGGCAGAGGAAATGCCAAGGCAGTCTCATGTTGAGGCAGTAACCTGACTATTGCTGGGGATTTTAGCCAGCTCTGCTTTGAGAGTGAAGAGCAAATGGCACAGTAGAATGATTTAAAGAGTTCTAAATTTGCCCCGACAGGAAGCTCCAGTAAAGTTGTTCTCTACCAGGACAGAATAATGGAACAGAAGAGAACTTGCTTGCTGAAAAGGATCGCACTGAAGAGACAAGGACTTTGTTTCCATGTTTTCCTTTTTGCGAGCAAAGTTTTTCCTTCCTTTCTTTGTTTTTCCCCTGAGGCTTAAGTATATGGAGGCTTGCAGGGAGCACAGGGTGCTGGTCCTGTTCCTTGCTACTCTCTTCTCTGCCTTTCATAATGGGAAAGTTTATTTGTGCCGCTGTATTCGAAGTGCTTAGCTTACTTTTCACTTTTATAAGATTTTGCCACTAAGAGTTCGGCTGCAATCTCAGAGGAGACTTTGGACTTGGACTTTTCAGCAATTCTGAAACTTTTTTTATGTGATTTTGTTGGTACATTTTATATATATGTTATGATCACATTCAACATTGAGGGTTTGTACCAGTACATAACACATCTTGATTCTCATTTCTTCCCATTCTCTGCCCTCCCTACAACTCCCCACCTCCTAGATACATAAGCTTTGTTTTCCTTTTTTTAACATCACATTTTTTTCTTTCCATTCTTTACTAACCCCTACCCCCTTTTCCCTTTGAACATTTTATTCCTTTTTCACATTAACTATCATACATTTTAGAACTCATTTACACCTTTAGTTTCTCATACCAGGAAAAGATATGCTATTTGCACATCTGTGTCTTATTTATTTCACTATGAGTATGTTCTCAGGGTACATCCATTTGAATATAAATGACTCAATTTTAATTATTTATGGTAGAGTAATACTCCATTTTATTTTATTAAAAAAAATCTTTATCCAGTCTCCTGTTGATGGGCATTTGGGTTATTTCCAAGATTTAGCTATCACAAACAGCTGTTATAAACATGGGTGCACATATGTCGCTGTGATATAATCTTTTACTTCTTTTGTGTTTATATCTAGCAGGGAAATAGCAGTGTCAAATGAGACCTCTAATCCTAGTTTTTCAGGTATCTCCACAGTGGTTGCACCAGTTTACATTCTCAACAACAGTGGAGAAGGGTCCCTTTCTCCCCACAGTCTCACCAGAATTTCTTGTTGGTTGATTTCATGATAGAACTCATTCTTGCATAATAGGATGAATGAATGTGAAGACCAAATATCAGACCTAGAAGACAGGATTGCAGCCAGGGAACAGGAAAGGAATATTTATGGAAAATGGCAAGGGATCATGATAAATCAATCCAGAAGCTCCCAGATTATACAAAGAAGAATAACATAAGACTGATTTGCGTCCATGAGGAAACAAGAGACAGCACAAAAGACATAAGAAACTGTTCACAGATATAGTAGCAGAAAACTTCACAGGAAAAGGTAAGGAATTTACATTCAGATAAGTGAGACATACAGGACTCCAAATGGCCATGATATTAAAAAATTTATTCATAGGCATATAATTATCAAGGTTCCAGAAATCTAACAAAAAAAACATTGAAAATATTTAGAGAAACAAATGAACAAACAACATTTAAACAAAAGCCCATCAGAACCATAGCAGACTTCTCAGTGCACACACTCAAATCAAGGAGAGCATGGAGTAAAGTATTTCTAACTATACACTCAGTAAAATATATCAGGGAAAATTCTGGGCGGATTAAACAGTTGAGTATATGAAAGACTGTAGGCACAGGAATCAGTGCTCAGTCCAGAAACAGTGCTCCAGAAGAGGGACTGCAGCTGTGCCTCTGTGGCAGTTAGAGTGGCGTGCCACCATGATTGGCCTTGGGATCCATCTGCGTAATTAGTGGAGCACACTAACAGACTCTGAGGTCTTGGAGTCTGTCTTGTCCCTCAGCCTTCTCTCTCTGGTGCTTCTTCCTTGCTGTGATTCTCAAGCACCATGAACTAATCGTTTTTGCTCCATCATACCCTTCACCATGATGGTCCTGCCTCGGAACCTATTAACCGTAGGCTGAATTCCTTGAATTACAAGATAAATTAAACCTCTTGTTTAAATTGCCAGTGCCAGAAATTATATCCAGAAATGAGAAAGCTAACTAATAAATCACTCTACATATTTATAATGCCAATAAGAGGGGCTGCCATCCCACATTAAGGGTGGCATAGTGGGAGCTTCCTGACGGGAAGAAGGGTTCTGCATTCCTGAGTGTGGTGAGGTGAATTGGCATACTGATAACATTCTTGGTGCTTCTATAGGCCTCTGGTTCCAGAATTTCTTCAGCGGTGCTGGATGATTTCCCTGAGAAACTAACTGGAGGGGCAACACAGAGAATCCAGTATGATCACTGAAGGTTACATATATACATATATACGCATATTATATATAATATATATTACACACACAGACATATATATATATATATATATATATATATATATATATATATATATATATATATATATACCTACTCTTACTTACTAAATATTTTTGCCATATTCCATATTTTTCTGCCTGGTGTCTCATCAGACCAACTTTTTTACAGAACTGTCTCTAGAATTTTGGTGTAAGAATAACTTACAACCACATCCACTTTTTAAGTGTTCAAAAGTGCTGTGATCTCTACTGCTTCTCTGCTGATATTTGAGAATTAGTTCCTCTAACAAGCTAAGGTGATGTCATCCTTCTGGGCTGAGAACTGAGTGAATACAGAAATACATGCAGGTAATTTGTGCAATGTATTCTATTAATACTGACAAGAAGAAGTACACTGTAGAATAACTTGAACAGTAACATATTGAAATAAATGACTGATTTTTTCAAAACCACTGGTAACTCACAAATCAAGAAGATAAAGTCACTGAGGAGAGAAGATTTGGAGACATAAGTGAAATGTAATTGGGGAGGACAGGAATAGATTTTGAGAACTGAAGAACTTGTAAGATTAGAAATATGTCCATCCATCACTTATTATTACATGACTTATGCAATAATCATCTAAGAGGAACCCTGATATGATTGTTAATTGCCATATATAGATTATACTTGATTAGGAATGGCCTGAAGATTGTGTGTCTGTCAATGCTTGACATGTGGGCCAGTAGACTGACTGAGGAAGACCCAGCACAGGTGTAGGTGCCACTAACCAATAAGCTTAAGTCTAGAGAGACTACAAAGGAAGAGGAAGAGCTTCCTTCTTTTTTTTTAAAGGAGCTCCAATCTTCCCATGGCCTCCAGATGTACACCAGTTTTTTTTAGTCCACCAGACTCTTCAGCTTTCCAAAAGAGACTTGCAGTATCAACTATTTCGGGGAGTACCATGCCTTCTACTCTCTGGCCTTCTAGCACACAGGTGGTCATTTTAGATTCTGTCATCTCTGGTGGACCACAAAGCCACTGGAGCTCTTCCATCTCCAAACCTGTAAGTCCACATAAGCATTCTAGGATAAGCAGCAAGAGTAGAGTAAGCTCCAGACACTGAAGAATATATAAGATCATACTGGGGAATATATATTATCTGAAGAACACAGAGAAAAGTACATTGAAGGATTTTAAGCAAGATCCTGTACTCTTAGATTAGCATTTTTAGAACAGCACTTGAGTTGAAATTTTAATAAATATAACCTATTGAAGACAATAGGTTGAGTTGAGACTTTTTCCACAGTTCTGAAAATCATGATGCCCTCAGTTTTGTAATGGAAGTAATAATAGAAAACAACAATAAATTAGAGAGAGAGAGAGAGAGAGAGAGAGAGAGAGAGAGAGAGAGAGAGAGAGAGAAATGATTAGAGGAGAGAAACTAGACTCCTTATAGAATCTACTTTTCAGAAACTTTCATCTGCATTTCTAGTACCACTGTGATAAAAACAGCATGGTACTGGCAAAGAAACAGGTCCAAAGATTGGTGGAACTGCCTAGAAGATCCCGAAACAACTCCAGATATACTAAGCCACTTCATCTTTGACAAAAGAGCCAAAGACACTCACTGAAGGAAATCATTTTTAACAAATGGTGCTGAAAAAATTGGGTGTCAACCTGCCAGAGACTACAGCTAGATCTACGTCTTTCATTACGCACTAAACTCAAATCAAAGTGAATTAGAACCTAAATATTAAAACACTAAGCCTACTGCAAAACAGGTTAGGTAGCACTCTTGAAGACACTGGCATAGGGAAATATTTTATGGACAAAATCCCTACAGCATGAGAACTAGCAGAAAAAAAAAACTGGGATCTCATCTTATTAAAATAACTTCTGCACAGAAAGAGAAACCACCAGCAGATCGAAAAAACAACCCATAATATGGGCAAAAAAAAAAATTACCACAGTTTTTCAAACAAAGGGCTATCTAGCGTACATAAAGAAACTCAGAAAAATCAAACCCTCCAAATTTAAAGACCAAATTCAAAAATTAGCATCTGACCTGAACAGTTACTTTTCAGATGAAGAAAAGGCAGCCAAGAAACTTATGAAGAAATGTACAATACTGCTGGTCATTTGAGAGATGCAGATGAAAACAACACTGAGATTCCATCTCACTCCACAAAGAATGGCTACTATCATGAAATCATCCAACAACAAATGCTGATGGACCTGTGAACCTTTTTTCCACTGTTGGGGATGTAGACTGGTGCAACCACTGTGGAGATCAGTAGGGAGCTCCCTCAGAAACTTGGGATTAGAGGTTCCGTTTAATCCTGCTATTTCCCTACTAGATGCAATGTCTTCTTCTACCATTCATATGCCTTCCATAGAAAACTGCAATATCACTTCTACCTTCTTTCAGCACCAGCCTTTTTCTTTCTTTCTTTCTTTCTTTCTTTCTTTCTTTCTTTCTTTCTTTCTTTCTTTCTTTCTTTCTTTCTTTCTTTCTTTCTTTCTTTCTTTCTTTCTTTCTTTCTTTTTTTTTTGAGACAGGGTCTCACTCTGTAGTTCAGGTTGGTCCTGAGCTCACTATGTAGCCCAGGCAAGCCTCAAACTCAGCAATCCTCCTGTCTCTGCCTCCTGAATGCTGGGAATACAAGCATGAGCCACAGTACCACTGTGGTATGTGGTACTGGTTGTTGGTGGGCGTGACTCACCATGCCTGGTATTATTGCATGTGGTAAGGGGGATCAAACCAGGGACCCTGCACTTGCTACACAGGCACTGGAACCGCTGAGCTAAATCTCTGGCCCAGCACCAGCCTGTCTTAACACTGCTGGGCCCACTGAATCACATGTTGACTTTGGAAGATTTCACAGAGATGGAGAACACGAGAGAGAAAAAAAAGCTCAGTAGAGGAAACAAATTCTATTTCTGCAAAGTTAATGATAGTTGCCTGTGAGCAGGAAAGGTCAGTAGGGACTGGGAGATTCCTGCTCCCGCACTAAGGGAGGGATCTGTGAGTGAAATACCTATCTGAGCATCACTAGCATATAGACAGTAATTGAACTATGGAAGTTAATATTCCTATTTCTTCCTCTGAGTGCTGGTATTTCTCCTGGGGCCTCTTAATAGACTCAAAAAGTTCTCTGTTAAAGGGATAACCACAGCTTCATATTTTAAGAACTGAGATTCTTCTGTTTCTTGTGCACAACGGATTAGTTAGGGTCTGCAATGTTATTACTTAGAGATGACAGAAAATATCCAGGACAAGGTTTTGTGTAATGTTCTAGTGACTTTTCAGGTAATATTAAAAATAAATATAACTATACAAATATGAATTTGGCTTTTTAAATGAAGTTTGTTTAAGAGTTGTGAATATTCACTAATAAGGATATTTATCTCTTTCAAATACTTTCCTCTGTATGTCAATTTTTGAAGCAATGTAATTTCACCTTATAAGATTCTATATTTTAATGAATACTCTTACTCCATGTTATATTTTGGCTACATGGTCAGGTGCTGGAGGCTGAGAAATATCAATATTTATTTTTTGTGTGTGTTTTCCAACCTCCCATTTTTTATATTTCACCAATAGATATTCTTTAAAAATCAATTAAAATTATTCTTGGAGAACAAACAATAAATAGAAGATTAAAATGGACCAGTGGCCATGCCTTAACTTTAGCATGTTTGGCACTTATGTCTACTGTCTTGGGGAGGAACAAAATTATCTCTGTTTGACTATTTTTTATCCATATTTCCTTCTCTTTCCTTCTCTTCTCTTCTCTTTTCCTCTTCTCTTCTCTTACCAATTTCTATTCCCCCTTCTTAAATGTTTTAAAACTTACTATTTTTCCATGCAGTGTGTACCTGAGCAAATATGGCATGTTTAACTAAGAGATTTGCCTTTACCTAGAGTTTAAATTTTTTAAGCATGTAAGAAAAATCTCATGAAAACTATTATAAAATGCTGAACAGTTTTAAATTTGAATTAGATCTTTTGTGTTGCACAAATCGAGTGTGCTAATACAGCTCATAGTGATACTTGAACTTGCATTTTCACTGCAGGGTTTTTAAATGGTTAATATCAACTTGTGACTATGTAAATAGTCCTGTTAAATTCTTTTTAATATTGAGTTCTTTGTTGGTACATTTTATATACAGCTCACAATCACTCAACATTGGTGAATTTGTACCAGTATATGATACAAGTTAATTCTCATTTTTATCCATATCCCTACCTTCCACAACCCCCTACCCCTTATATACATGCTATTTTTTTTCCTTCCAAATCATATTTATTCTTTCTCCTCATTGCATTCCCCCACCACATTCCCTTTGAATATTTCCTATTTTACAAAATATATCATACATTCTAGAACTCATTTACATCTACAGGTTCTCATACCAGAGAAAAGATATAGTATTTACATATCTGGGATCTGTTTATTTCACTTATTAATGTGTCCTCCAGGTGTATCCATTTGCACATAAATGGATGAAACTTTTCATTCTTTATGGCAGAGTAATACTCCATTTTATATATACAAAAACCACATCTTCTTTATCCAATCTCCAGTTGATGGGCATCTGGGTAGTTTCCAAGACTGGGCTATCACAAACTGACCTGCTTTGAACGTGGGTGCACATGTGTCTTTACAATATGAATCTTTTAATTCCTTTGGGTATGTTCCTAGTAGGGGAATAGCAGGGTCAAATGGGATCTCTAATCCTCGTGTTCTGAGGAATCTCCACACTGATCTCCACAATGGTTTCACAAGTCTACAATCCCACCAACAATGGAGAGGGGGTTCCTTTCTCCCCGCAGCCTCACCAGCATTTATAGTTGGTTGATTTTGCAATAGCAGCCATTCTTTGTGGAGTGAGATGAAATCTCGGTGTTGTTTTCATCTGCATCTCTCAAAAGACCAGTGATGTTAAACATTTCTTTTTTTTTAAAGTGAATTCTTTATTGGTATAATTTATATACATTTCACAATCACATATAACATTGGGGAATTTGTACCAGTATATGACACAAGTTAATTCTCATTTTTACTCATATCCCTACCCACCCACACCTCCCCACCCCCTTTATATATACTCTTTTGTTTTCTTTCTGTATCATATTTATTCCTTCCCCTCATTACCTTTCCACACCAAATTTCCTATGGAAATTTCCCATTCTATAAAAACTTTCATACTTTCTAGAGCTCATTTGCATCTACAGGTGTTCATATCAAAGAGAAGATCTGGTATTTGCCTGTGATCTATTTATTTCACTTATTAGTATATCCCCCAGATGTCTCCATTTGCACATAAATGAATCGATCTTGTCATTCTTTATGGCAGAATTATACTCCATTTTATAAACACACACACACACACACACACACACACACACATCTTCTTTATCCAGTCTCCAGTTGATGGACATTTGGGTTGTTTCCAAGATTGAGCTATCACGAACTGAGCTGCTATGAACAAGGGTGTACATCTGTCTTTCCAATATGATTTTTTTATATGCTTCTTGGCTACTTTTACTTCTGCCTCTGAGAAGTGTCTGTTCATTTCTTTACTTCTGCTAGCAACATTTGAACATTATAATCCTTAATTGGCTAAGAAAACATTCAAGTACATTTTTATCATTATAAATTTTTCCTTCTTGATGATAGGGTGGGGAAGAAGTTGTTATGGTGGCTTTGGAAATCCATTGTACTTACTACTTAATCTTAAGTTGTTCTAGTAAAGCCATGGTGGGGCAACAAAATTAACTTGGAATGTATGTTCTTCCTAAGTTATTACCAGCCTTTCATACTATTGCTTCTCTTCCTGTGCTGCAGGTCATTTGATTAAAAAAAAACCATGCTAGGGCCAGAGGGTTAGCTCAGTGGTTCTGGCGCCTGCCTCTCAAGCGCAAGGTCCTGAGTTCAATCCCCAGTAACCATATACAGTGCTGGCCGTGGAGACTCACGTCCACCAGGAATCAATACCACATACCACAGTGCCGGGCATGGTGGCTCACGCCTGAAATCCCAGCACTCGGGAGGCAGAGATAGGAGGATTGCTGAGTTCAAGGCTTGCCTGGACTACATAGTGAGCTCAGAGCCAGCCTGAACTACAAAGCGAGACCCTGTTTCAAAAAAAAAAAAAAAACATGCTAGAATTTTCTTTGGGACTAACATGGTGCTTTGTCATCTATGAAATCCACATTTTCTGTCTTAAAAAAACAAAACTGATACCCACGTCTAGTCACATCTTTGTGTTGGTTTATAAATGGGCAAGGATGTCTGCTGGCACAAATTCTTTCATAGTTAGTTTTGTGTTTGACAGACTACTCTGTCTTTATTTTGAAAGATACTTTTGTCAGATGTACAATTTCAGTTGACAGTTTTCCTTTCTCTTTCTTTTTCTTATTGTATTAAAGATGCTGCTCCATTGTTTCACATTTCTGATAGAAATCTTGTGCTAATTCAGTATCTTCCTATGTTTTTTTTTCTTTCTTTCTTTCTTTCTTTTTTTTTCCACAGCTCTTTACATACTGATTTCTTAGTAATTTCCTTAAGGCTCATCATGCTGTCATTCTTTGCCTGTTTGGCTAGAATTTCTTTGAAGTCCTGGATCTGTATGTTTAGAATTTCCATTTAACTCTAAAAATGCAGTCATTAATGCTGCAAATATTTCTCTTCATTACCCCAGTTCCAGAACTTTGGTTAGACTGGTTCATATTTTCCTATCGCTCATGTTTTGCTCAGTTTCTCACTTCCATTTTCTCACCCACAGCTTCATTTCTACTTTCTCTGTTTGCCTTTATTAATGTTTTTATGCAGTATCTATCTGCCATTAAATTTATGCAGCGCATTTCTTTCCTATATTTTTGATCACACAAAGCACTGAAAGCTATATTTTGGTACATCTTCCGTCTCTTTTCTTGTCATGTTCCTATGTCTCTTTATCTTAATCTTATTTATTGTAATGTCCTCTAGTCCTTATCAGCTAATTGCTTTATTTCTCTCCTTTCTGAATCTATTTCTATCACTGAATTTTACCTGATAATAGGTCATATTTTTCTATTGATTGTATCTCTGATGATTTTTTTAATCACTCAATACTGAATTATAGATATCACCATTGTTGATTATCTGGATTTCACAGTTTTCTTTACAATGTATAAAAATTTCTTTTGGCTGGTAATTGTGTTGTTTCTAAAGTTAACTTGATTTTATTTAGCTTTGCTTGAAGAAATCTCTAGAAGCTTTAACTTGAATGTTATTTTAACTGTACGGCAAGGTTTTACCTTCTTTGCTTTTGATTAATGACCTTGTGTTCGTGGAGGATTTTCTAGAGTGGATTAACTTGACTGAGCACAAGCCCAGGGTAAGTCTTCAGCACTGTCAAGCTTACAGTTTCTCCAGCGTTCTCTGCCTCACAGACTTTCACTTTACACACACATAATTTACTGTTTAGGAACAGACTCAAGGGATATCTAGAGGTTGGATACTACAGGTTAATCTCACATGTGCCTCATTTGCAGTAATCGGCTTAGAAAATTCTTATTGACTTGTTTTCCTGAAATCGGATCTCTTTGCCTCCACTCAGCGGGTACCTAGTACTGCTCTTGGCTTTGTCCTCCCTGGCCCACCTTCTGAAAAGCCTACGCAGAAATCTGGTGCGATTATCCAACGAATTCCTCATTTCTTTGAATTTAAGAATCAAAGACCAGTGCTGTTAGTGTACAGTATTGAAAACAGTGCAGCTTTTTAATAATGTAGGAATACAAAAGAATACTGCGAACTCCATCTCACTGATATTTTTATTATCTATGCTTTATCAGTGTGTATACTAACCAGGAAATTTTTATGTATTATTTCTTGACATACTCAGACAAGAGCAAAAAGAGATCTTATAATATATGTAATTTGGACAAAAGCGCTGAAAGTTCCATTAACAATATATGGTTTCTTTTTAAGTGATCGTTTTAGAAAAGAATCACAGGTCCCCATGACACATGAGACAACACAGGCCCAAGCACTTCGTTATTGACTCAGTACTGCCAACCTCAGGATCTGAAAATCAGGACTCACCTCAAGGTTTCTGCCTTTAGTCACTTGTGTGCATGTGTGTTGTGTGTGTGTGTGTTTCCCTAACAGAATCTTTCCTGCTACATCTGTTGTCGCTTTCACTGTGGATTCTAACATCATTTAAATATTGTGGATATCTTGAGACTTCAGGATTTCATACCAACTATCACAGGAAAAGCTCTCTCTCTCTCTCTCTCTCTCTCTCTCTCTCTCTCTCTCTCTCCCTCTCCCTCTCCCTCTGTGATTCTTGCTAAGATGTAAGAACTCATTTTAGATTTTCTTTTGTTATATGTATATTTCATTTTTCATCTTGAACTAACCCAGACCTGTATCTTTTGAGCATATTGTTTTATTTTTTCTTTGTAATTCAGTGTTTGTTCTTCCCAGAGTTAGGCTTGAATGATTCACCTGAAATGATTTCTTCGGCTATTTATTTATTTATTGTTGCAATACCGGGGATCAAACACTGGTCCTTGTACTTCCAAGGTAGGCATGGTACCACTCGAGCCAAATCTCCAGCCCTGCACTTAATGTGTTAAATTTAGAAAAGAATCCATGAATATAAATCTTTTGCTTCCACAATTCCACTCTCCAATCTTTAGTAACCATCTTATTTTAAATAACTGATGGCTTTCCCAGTAGCACAGAAGCCTTGTAACTCTAAAGACTATATGCTAATATTTAGATGGTAAGTGTAGGAATTAAGACACGGAAGAAAAAGGAGGGTCAGTGAAGAGAGGGCAGCAGAATGAGAGAAAACTAAACATTTAATTCAAGACATGAAGCATCTCTAGAAATCAGTGATCAAGACTTCAAAAGACTTGAATATGTATTTATGCTTCTTTCAAATATGCAGATTTTAAAATTGCTATCAAAAGCTTAGGATATAACGTTTGATATGTTTTCACATAAATGTTCAAATTTTAAAATTAGTATGAGTTTCTTACATCTATTAGCAATTTGCAACGTCCTAATAAAGATTCCATTGTTTAGACAGCTGGCATGGGGGGGAGCTATGCTCTATCTTCTCACCCTCCCGTCTCTCTCCCTCCTTCCCTTTTTTCCTCAGGATAAAAGTCAGGGACTTCACATTGAGCTGCATGTGTGATTCCTTTTTATTTGTTGATACTGACTTGAATTTGCAATCTTCCTGCCTCAGTCTCATAGAGTATTTGGGTTGTCTCTTTGTTTGTTTAGCATTCTCATTTATTTATCAGTCAACAAATAACTCAAATGAGCAATATAAAACCTGGTATAGAATATGTCACCAGATCTAAAGCAAATTTAAGAAGAAATGTTGAGAAAGGAGATTTTATGATGTAATAACAAAAGGGAAGACAATATAGAGGGAAATCATAAGGAAAGATTTAAATGTCTAGGGCATAAACTATTCAACAGATACAATAGAAATCATGTTCTAGAACTCATCTTTGCAAACCCTACAAAAGGACAATAAAATTAAAATGTAACAAAAACCCTGAAACGAAATACATATATAATGAGTATCTGGCAATATATGTTGTGGCAAAGAGACAGACCTCAATCACACGTGGCTTCATTTGACCAACTGGACTCATCCTCTGGCCTTTGACGTTCCCTGCAGCACTGTAGGGTGGGACTCCCTGTACCGGGTTCCTTCAGGCCTGAATGGACACAGACTTAACAGAGGTTGGAGAAACAGTCATAGCTGTGACCTCTCTGATCACAAAAGGGGGCACCTCTTCTGGTCTCACTGGGTCGTGGATCATTAATTTCTCATGAGCCACTTCAATCACAGGCAAGTTAATATCTTCCAACCATGGCTAGTCTCAAATTTGTATTGATTGCCTTCATGTTACCCACATTTCAGTAAATGGCTGTCCATTCTAATCTCTTAACTTGAACTATCTAGAATCAAATAGGTTTCCCCAGGAATGTAATTTTTTTTTTTTTTATTTTTGAGACAGGGTCTTGCTTTGTAGTTCAGGCTGGCCCTGAGCTCACTATGGTGCCCAGGCAAGCCTCGAACTCAGCAATCCTCCTGTCTCTGCCTCCCAAGTGCTGGGATTACAGGCGTGAGCCACCACGTCCGGCATTGTGGTATGTGGTGTTGATTGTTGGTGGGCGTGTCTCCATGCCCAGCATTATATGTGGTTACCGGGGATCGAACTCAGGTCCTTGCGCTTGAGAGGC
>PVIC010045353.1:0-14660 GCA_004025085.1 Thryonomys swinderianus
AATAATAAATATTTTAGAACTGAAGATGACTAAGTATTATAATGTTAACTATTAGTATTTCAAGTCACCCCGAATCTAACAACTCCTTTTTATTCATTTCAGAATTCTGCAGAAGTCTTGTGGTCTCCAGGCTTGCTCACTTGAGTTTGGGCTCACAGGCATATCGACAGTAGCCAGCAAAGCGGACAGTGTTGCTAGCGCGACATGGGCCGCCTACTACCACAGCGCTGCTGATAGGCTAGTTGTTGACAGTGGCACTGAGTGGAGGGGTGACTGGTAGATGCATCACTCATTCCTTTGCCTAACCTGGCCTTGTTCATGCCTGAGGATCTGTACTGCTTTAGAAAGGAAGAGTTTAGAAGTGCAAGCCCCTTTCAAGTCTATTGTCTTACAGCCAAAAATAACGTAAATGATCAAGTTAAGAGTTAAAGGAGGCAAAATTATCCGGGGCATAGAGAGAAGGGGCAAGAAGGGAAGACCACTCTTGCAATGATCTGAATTTCGGTGGCCGTATCTCATGTTTTTCCACATTTGAGGAAATTAAAATTTTGAGAGGTCAAATGACTTCACCAAGATCATGTCATTAATTGGTACACTGTTCTGAATTAAAATTGCATATGATGCTTAGTCTCCCTTAAGTACCAAGTCAGTTAGAACAATGTCCTTTACATGTACTAATGCTTATTTTGGATAGGTTTAGTTGTGGTCAAATTTATTTAATCTGATCACTTAAACCCACAAAAACTGTTGTGTAAAGAGTAAAGACCATTGTACCTATCTAATTTGATTCTGTGAACATATAAACTTTTTTAAATTACATAAATGAATCATTTTATATTTAACTACTGAGTGTAATGCTTTCCTTCTGTGACTTTTTTCAACCTAAAATTATTTTAAATGATTTTTAATTTAAATCCCCTCAACCACTAAAGAAATGTAAGGAAAATATAAACATATACATGCTATATAAAACAATAGCTTTATTTTGGCTGTACTTTGGATACAGTAATTGATAATTTTGCCTGCTTTCTTGACCCTAAACTTTCTTATGAAAGTATACTTAGTATTGGCATTTGTGTATCAGTTTAGTCCTTAGAGTTTCTCTATACATTTGTACTAATTGCTGATAAAGGAGCTGAAACTTGTCACAAAAATATTTAGTTCTTAGTCGTAACTAACAAAGTGGAAAATTTGGGGAAAAAACCTAAAAATATCAATTAAACACAGATAATTTGGTTATTGTGAAAATCATCTAAAGGCAAGATGTATTCTATTGGAATCTAGACTCAGGGCCAATGCACAGAGTACGTGCTCACTGAGCACACTCATCTTATTGTATTCTTGACCATATTTGGAGATCATACTGCTTACAGCTATCATAACAAAATATCACATAGTGGATGGTTAAAGCAATGGAAATGTGTGCTCTAACAGTTCTGGAAGCTCAGAGTTCAAGATCAAGATATCAGAAGGTTTGCATTAGCTGAAGGTCTCCTGTCTTGCAGATCGCTATTTTCGCATGTGTTCTCCCCGGCCTCTCCTTTGTCCCTCTTTCCCCGCACATTCCTAGCCTCTCTTCCTGCTCATAAGGACTTTCACTTCACCACTTTCAGAGAGCCCTTCCCTTCCCTTGTGAAACCAAATCAATCACACTAGAATTTAAGACCTTGGCCTCTAAATTTTGAGGACACAACTCAATGTATGACACAGCTCATGGCAAAAATCTGAACTCAACAAAAATCTGGTTTTTGAAATCTTTCTCAATTGTATAATTTCTCCTTCAGGCAACTATTTATTAATATGTAAGGCTCTCTGTAATTTTCAATTATTCATATTTATATGTAGATTTTTTTCCTTTGTACTTTAACTCTGTAGTTATTTTTGGAATAACTAGGTTGTTAGTTTCCTCCATTTGTTTCTTTTTTCTTTCCACTAGTATGAATTTTGATGTTTTGCCAAAGTGTTCAAAAACTATGAATTCTATTATATCTTAGTATCTACCCTTGTTAAGAGCTTTTAATACCCTCAATCATATCTTGAACTCATCTACAATAATATTTAACTTTTTATTTGTTTTTATTTGGGAACTACTAGAAAACTTTTTTACCTGTCACTTTATCTTGGCTGTCTGCATGTCTTGTATTATTTGGAAGTGGTAATATTTTGATGATGAGAGAGCACAGGGGAGTTAAGAAAGCTGACTCAATCTCACATTTATTCTATTAATGTTCTCATCAGTGACAGAGGCAAATCAATCAGAATACGATCACGTGAATTTTATGAACGTCTAGACCTTCTCTGAGATACCTTAATCATTGTGTGAAGAGTGCACTTTAGATTCAAATTTCCACCATCCATGTGAACCTAAGAAATCACATCCCTGACCTGAATAATCTACTCCCAATGACAAAAAGTTCTCAAGAATTTCTTTATAATATGCTCCATATATTCTGGATTATCTTTCAACTTATTGTCTGCTTCCTGATACAAATTTTTATGAACTAATTGGCTTAAAAGGTATGAATAACAGGATCAGATTACAGAATGATAGTTTTTCATAGATAATTGAGAATAATAATTTTACTTAAGACGGTATATTATGTTTAGTTATAGCCGTAGCAACAACAAAACCAAAAAGCAAAATAACAGATGTATTTCACTGTACATAGTTTTCGCCTCTAGTTCAAAAAGAAGAGAACAACAATCTGAAGTGGATAGAACCAAAACGAGGTTTAAAGAGATAATGTTCTGTTCTTCAGAGTCAGATCCTGAAGGCTACTAAGGCCTGTTCCGCTTCACTAATCAGAGCTGGTCTGACCAGCGAACTGCCATTGGCAACGTGCAGTTGCCGTAGAAGCTAGAAAAGACACTCACTTTGTCCTGGGCAGCCAGCTAAGAGTATTATATTATGAAGGAAAGGAAGGGAAGACGGAGTACAAGTAACAAGTCATTCCTTTTGTACTCAAATATCTCTTGGTAAATTATGTTTTCCTTATACATACAGCACACTCATTTGTTCTACAGGCAACATGATCTTGGAAATCATAAAGATATTGCACCGGTTCAAATTCCAAATGTTGGGCTAACGTGTGTTTTTCTATAACTGGTGATATTCCACAGCCAACGGACTTGAAACTGAAAGGTAGATTATCTGCTTTCGCACACTCAGCACAAGGGTGGACGTGTACGTTACCAATTTGCTGCTTGCCTCTCCAAGGGGCCCAGTTTGCCTCTTACTGTGGTCTGGATCTTGAGTGATCGCCCATGGCCCGTGTGTGGAAGTCTTGGTCCCCAGACTGTGGCGCTGTTGGGAGGTGGCAGACCCGGTGACAGGCGAGCTTTATGGAGGGAAGTCGGTCGTTTGTAGGAGTGTCCTCCGAGGTGACTGTATCCCACGGATCTTTTTGCTGCCACAGACGGGAGAGCATCTCTGCACTCTCCGCTTTTTGCACTGTCTCGTTAGAGGCCCCGTAGCCATGAGGCCAAGCAATCACAAATTAAAAACTCCAAAACCTGATGCGAAACAAACCTTTCCTATTAGCAGAAAATGATTTATCTGAGGCATTTGTTATCAAAATGGGAAACTAATATGCTTGCTTTATGAAAATAGAGTTGGACCCCATTTTATTTTTCAGTGAACACAGAAAATGTGCTAATGGGGGATGACAAAGAAAAACTGCAGGAGGGAGAATTTTCCCTTTTGGGTTCTGGTGCATGCTCGCTCGGGGCTCCCACAGTGCACCGCTCGGTACTGCAACACTGTAGCACAGGCGATTTCTTTCGGTACTTGTTCTTGCAGGACACTATGGCCGGCAGCACCCGGAAGCCACTTGCTTCTTGTGACACAGCATCCTCCCCCGGCTGCCCCTGCTCCCTGCAGCCCTGAGATTCCTTAGTGCCAGGCTCACAGAATGAACAGCAGCCAGCAGAATCCAATGGCCAACAGCCCAGTCCAGTCAAACACATCTCAGGCGGCTCTTTAATGGAGTACCTCTGGTGAGACGCTGGTCAGGAGGAATTTTTCCTCAATCATGGACCGTAGACTAATTTTCCAGCTATCTACACTAGCTGGGCAGAGATTCATCTGCCATTTACTGGGCCAAGAACTCACCCTCTCCAATAAATTCAGTATCTCAGTTCTGCAGGAAAAAGCTCTTCTCAGTTGTCTGTGTTAGTCCCTCTACTGGTGAAAAACAATTTTTAGGTTGTGTCCACACTGATTTTCACAAGTCAGGAGTGTTTGTCTTCCATCATTGCAGATAAGGCCCCTTATAGAAAGGAAAGATTTTCTTTGGCTCAGTTTTGCAGCTTTCGATCTATTGTTGGTTGTTCCCATTCACTTCTGGGTGTGTGGCAGGCAGGGGATCTAGGCACGAGCATGCAGAGCAAGCTGTTCAACTTACGGAAATCAGGGAGTAAATATAGAACTGTCTGTATCCAGGTTCTTTAGAACTCTCCTTACTGTTTAATATTCTAATCCTCTGTCATAGTTAGCAATTCCCCTTTCAAATCACTGTGTTTTCTCCTCTTCATTGGGTGGATCTAGACTAACAGAGCAGGTCAAGAAGAAATGAATCACAGTAAAAGCTTCTATTAGGAAAAGAGAGACTTGGAACTCCTGGTATAACATTCCTCAGACTGTGCTGGCCAGAAGCAAGGAGCCTGGCTTCTCTGTCAAGCAAAGGATGACGAGTTCCATCCCCTGGGCAGATGCTGCTCTCTTGATGGGATTTTCTCACTCTCTGGTTTTTATGGCTTCTGGTAATGGCTCTCAGAACTGCCCTTCTTCCCTAGTTTCCATTCCAGTCTATCATGAGTTTGGCATTCAAGAGAAAAGAAACCATGGATTTTAGGTGAAGTATGACTTTGTAAACTATTTTCTGCTAGCACATATTTGAGGCCTGAGATTCGCTTTGGGAAATTAAAAGCTAAGTTATTTTCAGATAATATCTATCTATATAGATATAGATACCTTATGATATATATCTCTCTATATAAATATATATCACCATACCAGTAACTAGTGTGGCATGCTACGGTGTTGACGCACAAAATCATCTTGAAAGGTTCCACCATACCTTCACTTTATGAGTCAGAGTGTTCACATCTGTCTCACACAGTGGCAAATGGTACAATTACATCATCTCCTGAAGAATATTCTCCCCAAGTACTTGTACCACTTTCACCTCATCACATTTATTCTCATCATATTAGTCAAACATAGTCATGGTGCCTTAGATTATTACAAAAAGATGGAAGCACAGACAGTTCTATTCAGGGTGGTAATGTCTCCACCTAAAAATTCTATTAGAATGAAAAGTGATGCCAAAATTAATACTGAAAGAGAAGTAGAAGAATCTGCCACATAAGCTTCCTATGATTCATATACACACACTAATGTAAGAAAATTACATGTTTAATATACTCATTGTAAAGAATAAAATGATATTATATTCTTTCTTAAATGCTGTAAATTTTCTTTCGACAAATAATATGTAGTTAAAATTTATGAACACTTGAAAGAAATACTTGAAGAAATAATAGTCACCTTTGGAAACAGATTCTTCCATTTGCTTAAGTTCAGAATTGATTTATAAATCTTGTTTTATAACACCATTCTTTTGGAATTTCACGTCACAAAGTCTCCTTCAGCACTACATGTTATTATCCTCAAGTGGGGAGAAAGAGACACACAGAGAAATTGGAGAGGGGATATTAAATGAAAAGAACAATGAGAATAGGAGTTAGTAAAGAGTGAGAGAAGAAAGGAAGAGAGTAAAAGATGAGAGGAGAAAAAGAGATTTTATCCGTTAGAAATAAATAAGATATTGAGAATTTAAATCACTTCCACATTCAAGGTCATTTTTCTGAAAGAGTAGCAACCTCTTTTTCTTGACTTTAAAACCATTTATGTCTCTGGTGTAGGTCACATATGCTATGTAGGAAATCTAAGATGAATCACTTCAGCATTTTCATACGCACAAATGCCTGATATATCTGGGTTTTACAGTAACTCGTAGCTCTTTGACAATGTGTATTTTTAAAAGCATCTTTCAAAAAAGTCTCAAAGCACTTTACATTTGAAACATTAAAAGCTCAAAAGAAAAAAAAAGAAATCTGTAGCTGTGGGAAGCATAGATCAATTTGGAAGTAATTACTTCAATTATTTCTAATAAAATCATTTCGTATTAAGTGAAATAGTTTTAAGTTTTAAACACTCATTGAGGATTAAGAGTGGCAGGCTCAAGCCTTTATCTTTCCATAAAACATGAGTCCCATTATTCTATATTGAGTTAATAGACTTTTATAGGGTTTTTTTAGATAAAGGAAAGTATATAATTGCTCAGGCTAATCAAGAAGGACAGCCAAGTCCATTTCTCCTAAGTGCAGTCACATTGTAGTAATCAAAAACTAGGAATAAGGATAACATTCCAATAGTCATAAATTTTAAATATGAATCCATTCAATATTTTCCCCTACTGTGATTTTGCCTAGCTTTATTAGGTCATGAATGATCCTTGGATCTGTGGTTAAGAATACAGAGTGAGGAGCCAGATTCAAATTCCAACTCAAAACTTACTACGTTGTAGGACCTTAGGCAAGTCATTTGAACTTTCTGCACTTTCCATTCCTAAATATTAATAATGATAATGATGATGCTTATCTGTTGAGATGATATAAGTTAATGTACTTAAGGGGCCTAAATTATGTCTGTCACACACAGACTTTTTCAAACTTAGTTATTATGATTATTATCAATAAGGTTCTTTTCAGCCATAAAATTTGAAGATTTTATGATAATCTGCTTGATCTTTATATTGAAGTATAAGCTATTTACAGTTTTGTGTATTATTATTACATTTCATAATCATTGACATGGTGCTGTAGATAACAGTGATTTATAGAACGTGCTACATACAATAATAAATTAGCTTAATAAAACTACTTATGGAGAGGGTGAGGCTTAACAAGATAGCATACTATAAATGGGGAGTAATCAAAACGCACAAGTACAGGTCTCTTTTTCTAAGAAGTAAGCCATTTTTCTCTAACTTCAGGTATGTGTATTTGTTTTCAATGAAGTACAGTTCAAAATTCTAATTCTTCCTCATTGACAAGAAACTGATAAAAGCTCAGCTAAAGAACTATTTCCTCTCTACAATAGCCCAAGTACATCTATATGTTAACAATTTCTTCTCTTTTGAGTAGTGCAGGTTCTAGTACTAGTTTGTGGCTGCTTCTCAAGAGATTTTTGGGCAGGTAGGAACTGAGTATATGTGTAATTATAGCAAGATTTAATTCTAAATACAGAAAATTCCTGGTCACTCAATCTCATATTAGTCAATGCTAAAAATCTAATTTAGAAATTTTATTGTTTGCTTTTGTTTTTCTCTATACTTATATATTTTATAATGCTATAATTTCCCCAGTGAGACTTCTAAAGTATTTATTAAAATTTATTTCTTCTTTGGATAGAATATTTAATAACAGAATATGACAATTTTTGACTTCTTCTTGTAGGTTAAATTTGAACCAGATAAATGCATTACTCAGAAATTTTAATCAATATTTTAAAAGTAAAAGTGGAGGCCCAGAGATTTAGCACAGTGGTTCTAGTGCCTGCCTAGCAAGCACAAGGGCCCTGATCTCCGGAACCACATACAACAATACCAGGGGTGGTGACTCATGCCCACCAGCAATCAGTACCACATACCACAATGCTGGGTGTGGTGGCTCACTCCTCTAATCTCAGCACTCAGGAGGCAGAGGCAGAAGGATTGCTGAGTTTGAGGCTTGCCCGGGCTATATAGTGAGCTAAAGGCCAGCCTGAGGTACAAAGTGAGACCCTGTCTCAAAAAAAAAAAAAAAAAAGGTATTTCCTAAATTAAGGATTTTGTAATAATGTACAGTTTTAGTAAAATATACATATTAAATGAAGTTTTAATAAACTTATCTTCATTTTATTTTTTCACTGTTCCATTGTTACTTATGTGGTCATGCTATCTTTAGAGTTATCAAATCTAAAAAAAATTAAATTTCATTGTTTGAAAAATTTCCCCACTTTTAGAAAGATATTATTTTATAAATCAACACTGTGCTCAAACTGCAGAATGGAAGCAGAACTTGACCTTCCATTCAGTGGCAGCTAAATTTCAAGGATGTTAAATTCCCCCACAATGAAAACTAGATCCCCATGAGGCTGACACAATGTCTGAAATTCTCACCATTAACATTGCTCCTGGAGGGCTTTGTGGAGACACGCATTTTAATTAGGTGAAGACATTATATTTTTCTGGATAAATCATTTGGTATCCAAACACAATAGCATATATTTTCCCTCTTATTAGAACTCATTAACACACAGCAGAAACCACAGGAAATGATGCAAAGTAGAAAACAAATGTATAATAGAGAAATAAAGAACTACAGAAAGGTCAGATACATGAGAGTTATCAGGTCCCAGTAGGAATTTCTGGGCCATATGAAAATATCACTGTAGTAGAGATAGCCAAAATTTTCTTATGATTTCTCATAAACAAGTTGGTCCAAAGGTTGCAGGTTATTTTTAACTGATTTCTCATGACCAGGACAACAGTATTTTAGTTGAATCATTTTGACTTTGTTTTGTTTTCCATTTTATTTTTAAAATAACTTCCTAAGACAAGAATCATCATTAAATGTGACTTTGTATTACTTCAGTCCTAGTAGGTCATGACCTTAAATTGTCATTTGAGCCACGTATGCTGCAAGAATAGATTTTTGCCTATGTATTCACAAATTTATAAGAAAGAAAGATAAATTGGAAAAGAAAAATATTATCAAAGTGATAATGATGCCAAAATTTGCAAACCCACAAGTATGAATGACAGATCAAATTTTCATTTTGATGAAAAGGAAATACATTTATTTTTGGGTGTTTATATTATTGAATATCATGACCCTTTCCAAAATTCACATAGTTGCAATCTAGAAGAGGGGATCAATCATGGAGTTGCAAAACTTGTGGGGCACAACGTTTGCATTTTACTCAACATGCAGAAACAGGTGATGAGTACTTGATTCCAAGAAATGTGACAAATAGAATGATTTTTTTCTCAATAAAGTGGAATTTTTGATAGATTATGTTTATAAAAATGTCAGCAAGTGGAATGTAGCAACAGTGTGAGAGACAAGCCAAGTTCTCTATCTTAACCTAGGGTTTAAGCAAACAAGAAAAATTACTTTGAGGAAGGGCAACTAAAGACAACTCTCACACAAGTTTGGAATGTGACAAAATACTGTATATATTATATATTTCCTATCATAGAAAATCCCATACTGAGAAATTAACACAATAGTATGCTATCTTTAAGACATTCTGAATGGCTAGATAGCATAAATATATTTTTTCTAAAAATATCACATTAGACTCAATGAGTTTTAGCCTATGAAGATGACACAATATTGGAATGAATCAAAATAATTTAGTATGTTGAGAAAAACCACATTAATTGGTGCACAAAACTTTTTAATGGGTTCTATAATCCTTTCATATTCATACAATAGGAAAATGAGGAATGGAAAGTTACATTATCCACCTAATAAAGGACAGAATAAAATATTGTAACTGTTATAGCTATAGTTATCTAAATATTTAAAGATGAAACCCTGAATTCTATTCTTTAAAATCACTTGGTGCTTTAGTTTTTATTGAAAAAAGGCAGTAATATCCACTGTTGCAAATGTTCTGTCACTATTGTTATTCAACATCATACAAAAAGTCTCAGACATTGCAATGAATGAAAAAAGAAATAAATTGCATATAGATTAGAAGAGAAAACGTAAGTCTCTTTATGCACAAGTACAATGATTTTATGTATCTATCTATATAATAAAACTACTTCTGATAATAAATGAATTTCTGATAACATATATACAATGCAAATGCACAAAATCAATTATAATTTCTTCTTTGTCAGTAAATAATAATGAGCTATTTTAAAAATCACTTTTGCAGTAGCTTCCTCAGAAGGATATGTTAGGTAAATTTGCAACCAAATAATCTATAGTTTCTCTATTATGCAAGCTGCAAAATGCTGGTGACAGAAATCAAAGACCTAAAGAGAATGGAGTGATATGTACTATTCTTTGAGTAGAGGAATCAGCAATACATACATACATATATACATACTTACATATAATTTGCATATATATGCATGTAACCTCTTCAGTAGCACATATCAGTCAACTTGAAGATATAATAATAAAACCAACCCATAAGGACAAGAAAGAAAATGAAAACAAGTATTGATCACCCTGCAAAAGGATGACGATGAGCTCAGTGATGTGCGAGGAAGCCTGAAGTGATATAAGATATGGTAACTGGAAGCCCAGAGCAGGAAGATTGTTGGGAAGGAAAAACTATCTGAAGAAGAGATGATAAAAGATGAAAAGAAAATACATATATTTATATTAATCCACACTCACAAATGCCATAAGCAAATTGATGGTTATCTGCAAGAATGAAGATAATTTAGTTGAAAAAATTCATGTACTGATGGCAAAAATGATGCTACACTTATTTTCAGAAATTATGTCAGCTGATACATGAAACAATAGCATCTTTAAACTTCTCAAAGAGGGGACAACATGTAGAATTGTTAGAAAGAGAAAAGATATTTCATAAATAACGTCAATTAAAATATTTTTCAGGAAAACATAGTATTTGAGCATTTCTTACAGTATACCATCAAAGAAATTTCAGAGGAAATTCTACCCCAGAAGGAAACATAGATCTACACAAAAGTATGAGAAATAACATGTTTAACATTTTTATAAACGCTATAAACTACTTAAAGAAAAATTATAATTTATTATGTTTCCATAACATACAGAAATGTACGCTATGAGAACAATACCACAAAAAGGAGGGAGAGGATATAGCAATACATTATTGTAAGCATCATATTTGTAAAATAGTATATTATTTCAAAGTAGTTGGAACAAAAGTAAAGACACATATGTCCTCAAGAAAACCTTACAAAAATAACACAATAAAAAATAACAAGGAAGAGATAAAATAGAATAAAATAGAAACATAATCAATCGAAAACAAATAGGAGAAAAAAGAACACACAGAACCGGTAGAAAAGAAATGACAAGATGGCATATTTTAATTCAACCATACCAATAGTAATATTAAACATAAATGGCCTTATACCAGTGAAAAGCAAGAGACTGGCAGACTGAAATGAAATACAAATTCAATTATCTCTAGTCTTTGTGAAATTCATCTCATGTATAAAGAAACATACAGAAAGGAAAACGGCCCAACAGTGTGTAGTATGGATTACCTATGAAGAAGTCCTCTTTTAACCATGGGAGAATGCTTTAGAAAAAAAAAAAAAAGAAAACACTGTAGGGCATACCTGAAACTATGGGTAGGACTGAACACAGTATGTACTATTTTTTCCTATATACATTTATATAATAAAATTTGCTTTACAAAGTAAATGTAGCAACAGATTAACACAAAGTAGAAAAATAGTAATAGAAGACTGTATGTAATAAAAGTGTGAACGTACCGACCTCCTTCCCTCACTGTACGGCAGTTGCTCTTATGATAATGTGGGGCGACTTCCTGTGACGAATCCTTCCTGACAGGAACCAGTGAGGGAGAGCCCAGGTGTCGAACTACTACACAACTTTTACCTGAACTTCAGCACTGGCTGCTCAGTCTGGTACCCGGAAGAGCTGTTCAGTAACTACCAAGTGGGGACTATGCTATGTGCACGAGTTAGACCAGATTCATGTCCCAGAAAGGATAGAGCAGGACAGCTCGAAATTTGAGTCACGCTATTCAGAATGGCATCCAACTTAAAACGTGAGAAGTCCATGTCCACGACCCTAGTGCTTTGGGAAGCCGAAGCACAGGGATTCAAGTTCAGCCCAACAGGGGCAACTTAGCAATTTAGTATGACTTTGCCTCAAAATTTAAAAAAAAAAAAATGTTTCTAAAAACAGCTAGAGATAGGACTCGGGGGAAAGTTACTAGGTTTGATCTCTGCTACTACAAAAAAAAAAACCCTTAAGTATTTCTATAATTTTCCTTGTAGTATATTTGTGCCAGTTGTCCACAGGTAAAAGTTGAAAACTGCAGGAAGAGTAATGTTAGATAAGAGGGGACAGGATATTAGCATCATATACCTGACTTTAGGACAAAGTACTTAGTAGGGATAGAGGACGTAAATGCTCACAACAGAATATGTATAATAACTAAAACAGAATATTACAGAAATTACCATCAACAGGTGAGTGGACAAAAGTACAGATATAGGGATACAGCATACTGATATAATAAAAGTAACTTTCCATGCTGGCAAATGGAAGCATGCATCTCAGAAAAATTACATTGAGATAAATATGTTGGATACAAAATGAGACACACTGTATAACTCCATGTATAGAAAACTCTAGGGATTTCAAGTATAAAAAGTTCTGTGATGTTTTTGTGGAGAGAAGTGAATGGGAAGGGCATAAAAGAGTTTCTTAAATGGATGAAAATGATTTAATTTTGATTTTGGAGCTAAATATATAAGTATATAAATGTCTCATGTGTTCACTTAAATGGGATACATTTTACTGCCTTTACACAACATTGCCATGAATTTTTCAATGAGTGAGTTAATGATTATGAGTGAGTAAGAAAGCTGAAGTGATACAATGACTGAAGGTGTGAAGCAAAATCATTTCCAGAGATGAGACAGACTGGAGAATAAAAACATTTGACAATGTATCCCGAGAGAAGGTGAGACTCAGGATGTGCTGGAAGGCTTAGATCAGTGATTGTGCTCAAATGAGCCAGGAGGAGAATTCTAAACAGTAGTAGACTGAATGGAGAGGGCCAGCAGGGTGGGCAGGAGGTTTTGATTGAAAAGACCTATGGTCAAATTTTTGACATTAATGTGGGATTCTGTATTTTTAGATCATGGAATTCATCTGATGTTCTCTTTATAATAACTTAAACTGTTGGCTTTATTAGTTTTTTCTGTATGTATTTTACTTTTTACATTATAAACGAGAGCCTTCTCTGCCTCCACACCAAGCTGCAATCACATATTTTGCTACATTTATAATTCATCACAATTTTGGTTTCACCATTTAATCTATAGTTTTAATGCACTTTTCCTCCCACTTTGACAGGATTGCTACAGCTAATTTGAGAAGGGGAGCCAGCACCCAGCACTGATTTTCCATTTGGCAAGAATCAGAATCTCCATCATTTTTTTTTAAGAGGAGCTGAAGAGAACTCTTCTGATTACTTCATTGTCAGTTCTGAGCTTCATAAATACAGCTAGTAAACATATTAGGTACATAACTATATTTATACATATATTTGTAAAATTAAAACTACATGACTGTATATTAAAATTATACATTTAAGGCTGGTTTGATCCCTAGTTTGATCCTGGGTAACCACTTACAACAATACAGTGCGTGGTGACTCATGCCCACCAGTAATCAGTACAACATACCACAATGCTGGGCATGGTGGTGCACACCTGTCATCCTAGCACTCGGGAGGCAGAGGCAGGAGGATTGCTGAGTTTGAGGTTTGCATGGGCTATAGTGAGCTCAGGGCCAGCCCGAACTACAAAGTGAGACCCTGTTTCAAATCAATCAATCAATCAATCAATCAACCAACCAATCAATCGAATTACACATTTAAATATGAATAAATATATTTAAAATGTTTTATATAATATACATACTACTTACATGTATAAATAACTACAATATAAACATATTTAAAGTACATTAAAAGTACATACTAAAAGTACATTAAGTGGGTTATAGATAAATTGTTTTATTTTGTTTTTCTTTTAATGTTGTCATAAATATATTCTCATTTTTATAATATTTAAGCTTCTACAAACTTTAATGACTAAATAATGAGTAACAATCATTTGACAAATATTCAAGTTGATGTATTTATATGCTATATTTTAATATTTCCATATTTATTGTAGGTAATTTGATTGTTTGCAAGTTACAATGTTCTTAATAATTCTGTATTAAAGGGAGGAGGGGGGAGTGGGTAGGGATATGGGTAAAAATGAGAATTAACTTGTGGCATATACTGGTACAAATTTCCCAATGTTATATGTGATTTTGAGATGTATATAAATTGTACCAATAAAGAATTCAATTAAAAAATAATTCTGTATTAATGTCATTCATGTAACAATCTGATTAAGTCCCTAGAAAGAAATTTAAATGTGGAATTACTTGGATTAAAATTAAAGTAAGAGCCAATGTGTTAAAGTAGAAGTAATTTTAAAGTTTGTGATACAGCACTGCCTTTTCTGTCAGATAACTTCTAGAAATTTAAACTTTTAGCCACAATATGTGAAAATATCTTTTTAAGTTAGCATAGCAGCTGTAATGAGTTTTAAAATTTTCCCTACTTGGTGGTTTAAAAATTTATCCCAGGGATGCAAGGCTGGTTCAACATATGTAAATCAATCAATGTAATACACTATATCAACAGACTCAAGGACAAAAACCATATGATTATCTCAATAGATGCAGAAAAAGCATTTGACAAAATCCAACACCCATTTATGATCAAAACCCTACAGAGAATTGGAATCAATGGACTTTATCTCAATTTAATACAA